>RJWT010033619.1:0-13865 GCA_004365215.1 Cuniculus paca
AGGAAGAGGACTATAGAAAAGATGACCTGAAGACATCAGTAGAACCATCAGGATGTTAGCCTTTTTAGCTTCAAAGTTACAAAGATTAAAGACTGTACTTTGAGAAGAGGTCTGCAGAGAATCATATTCCAGAATGTTGGCAACCTAGAGAATTCATTTTTTGGGGTTGGGGGTCAGAGTGTTCAGTTATCTAGATGCAACCACTACAACCAAGAGTGAAGAAAATCAGGTTACTCCTCCAGCTAGTGGCAGACCTTGGTATCATCTTTATGGTGCTGGTTATACGTGTATGAAGAATATAAGAATTGTGGGATCATGAAGGGCTCCACCCAGGTTTCAGAAGAAGGCCTGTGTGGTCAGGCAATGTCCCTGAGAGAACAATATATGAAGCTATGAATGTGAAGTTGAAAGTTCAATGGAAATCCCAGAAGTTTGGAGAAGATAGAAATGTGGATCTTCTGGGGAAAGCTGCAAAGAGTGAGCAAAACCAGTCCAAATGGGAAGCTGTGGAAACTGCAATCACTTGCAGTGCCTTATTGATGGAGCCACCCAAGTCCTTGGGGTTCATATTTTCCACAGACTGTTGGATGCTAGACATGGAACTATGAGATTAAATGTTCATGTGCAGGATTTTGGATTTGCCTTGGTCTTATTCCTTTCTATACCCCTATTTGTACCTTTCGAAATGGAAATGTTTATCTTGTGCCTTTTAAATGGAAGTGTATGTTGGAAACGTTTAACCTTCTTTTCATTTATATAGAACCTAGCAGCAAAGATTATGCCTGAAATCTCACAGGATACTTTGGATTTGGCTTTTTCACCAATGCTGAAGCTGCTAGAATTTTGAGCACTTTTAGGGATGGACTAAATGCTTTTCTGCATAAACATATGCACATCAATTTCTGGAGGCCAGGAGCAGAAAGTTATGGCTTATATCTAGATATCCCCCAAAGACTTATACAGTCACAGGTGGACAGTTTCAAAGGTGGCTGGATAAGGGTTTCTGAATGTGAATGAAGGGTGTAATGCTGGGATTAGGAGGATGGATAGTGGAAGCAACACCCTGGCTGTGGATTGCACCAATCAATTGCTTATATCCTGGATGGAATATAAAGAGACTCTGTCTTAATTACTTTTCTTATTGCTGAGATAATACACCCAATATTACAAGTTAAAGGAAGAAAAGTTTATTTCACCTCATGGTTTGTAGAGGTTTTAGTCTATAGTGGGCTCACTCAAAGGCAAGGTGGGCTAGCAGAGGGGCATCACAGAAGAGAAACAGCCTATAAGGTGGTAGAGCAGGCAAAAGGTGACAAGCAACAACCAATGGTGGCACCAGAAGCAGCCTGCCTTTCTCTTTTATCTCTTCCAGGCTATCCAGTTTTTGGGTGGTGCCACACCCACAGTGGGCATTCCAAGTATCCATACTCAGAATTTTGCTAAACCAATCAGTGAACTATTTTTGTAACCATATACCATTAATCCTGGCATCATACCCTCTAGATCAGCCACCTCTTAAAACCTCCACTTATGACCCCATGAGGTTTTGGGGGACATCTAGATATAAACCATAAGACCAAGGAAGGAAGGAGGAGACAGGGGAAGGAGGAAATGACACAGGAAGGCTACATTCCTAACTGTGGATATTCATGACTTTGTGTGATCTGTTTTTCCCTAGAGTATAGCTGACCTGTGATTTGCTTCTGTAGTGGAGCTGACCTGTGATTTCCTTCTGTGGGTTCTTCAGTGGGGGTCATGTAAATTAGAGTGACAAAAAGTAGAGTAATAAGAAAAAAATCATAATTGTACTAACATTTGCATACTCATGGGCATACTCAGAGATGGGTGAGTAATCAGAATTTGGGGTTGATATACCTTAGTAGGAAAAAAAGGGAAAGATAGGATGTTTATAGAAAACCAAGTGACTTTGGGAAATATAAATGGGCCCTTAGCAAACAGAGGAGAGATAATGAGAGTTCATGACAATGTCTGTCTGAATGTGATGGTGACTTCTTGTCTCTCAAAAGATTAAAGTCATGCCTGGCAAAAGGGTTTACTAAAATGGTGGTTTTATGGGAATCTCTGTTTTTAGACAGATAAAGAATTTTTTAAAACTCTATTTCCTTTATTTCAAAATAACTCTTATGGTAAAGCGTTATTCTCATGACTATACAACATCAGGTAAGACTTTTCTTGCTAGTTCTGCCCTCATTCTCCATGACTTTTTCTAGCAAGTGACTTGTGAACTGCCTGGAGAGAGGTCTAGTTGTCAAGAAAACAATAATGACCTTTTGTAGCTAAAGGCAGACTCTGGTCCACAGCTGCAAGGAAACTGAAGCCTAACGTTCTACAGCAGCAAAACAACTTGAAGGAACATCCATCCTCTCCCAGTCAAGCCTCAAGATGACAATGCAGAATGCTGACATCTTGGCTGCAGCCTGTGGGTCCTCAGGCAGAGGACTCCGTGTCTGGACCACTATCCATGGAAATGTTTAGATAGTAAGTCTACCTCATTTCTGAACAGGAAGTTCCCAACAATTTGTTACACAGCACAGAAAACTAAAACAGGATAAATACTTTAATCATTTAAAGATATTCTTTGCACAAGACTAAATAAACTAGCTATGCCTATTTGTTTAAAAAGCAGTAATTATCAAATAAATCATCACATTGAACATTCAAAAGCATGTGCTTTATGCAGATTGAATGACATTGGGAAATGTTTACTGTGTTGATAAATTAATGTAAATCTCCACAAAAATCAAAAGAAAAGAATATTCATCAAGATATTAATTGTTATTTCTGAAGAATAGGCTTATAAATTTTATTTATTTATTTATTTATTTTTTGCCTTTCTTTTTCCTGAAAGTCCCACTTTCAGAAAGTATTTTATGTAGATCAAAAAATACCTTGTTCTTCACTTTGTTTTACTCATAGGGTAAAACTTGCATTTATTTCATAAGAAATTCATGTCAGCATCTCCTCAGAAGAGGTGAAGTTAGGTTGGTATTTAGCATAGGATCCAAACCTGGCTTCTTGATTGAGAATCCTGCCTTTTCTGTTTAGAAACATCGTGACTTTGGTAAGTTACTAAATACACACTTCCTAACTTTTCTCATCTAATTATTCTGTTGATTCTATTATTTGGGCCATGCATACTTAATTGTCTCTTTGGCTTTGTCTCCTCCAGACTTAGAGCTGTACGCCCACCCAAGATGAAACGGCCTGTTTTCTATAAAGTGCCTTTAGATCCTCTGTAGAGTATCTCTGACTGCCAGTCAGCAACTATGACCCGACCCCTTTCAGCCTGAAGAAGCCAGATTGGTCATCGTCCATTTCTCCCTCATGGCAGTTCAGGATGCTTCTTCAGAGGGGGAATGTTATAGGTAGCTGAGTTAGTTAGAAATATTATAGGAAGTCAGATGGGGCCAGGCCCTCGAGAAAGCAGACACAGATGACCAGATGTCTTGTACCTTGGAGGAGACAGAAACCTCCCTCTGTATGCCAGATCTCAAGACAAAGGGCAAAACAAATACAACCACACCCTAAGTATAGACATTAGGGATTCACATTCTAAATAGGTATGGGTCACCTTGACCATCCCAATCCCCAAAAGGAAGAGTCACTGATCCTTAAGAATGCTCGCTTGCTTACATGACTCGCTTCCCTATTTGTCCCTGATTTGGTCAGTTTTACCTGAACAATTAATCTTATTGGTTTACCATAGTTCTGTCCCACCTCATGCCCATTTGCCTTGCGAGTTCCCAGATTTTCTGCATCTTGGACCCACCTTACCTCATGGTTTTACTCTATAAAAGTCCCTAGAAAAGTCAGAATCTTTGGCAACCCACTCGGGACCCCTTCTGTCTCTCTCTCAGACAGAAGCTTTCTTTCTCTCAATAAATATATCCTGCTCATATAAATAAATAAATAAGAAACTATCGTAATATATTTTCCTATAAGTTTGTTATAAATATTAAAGTTAATGCAACATTTCTAAAAGTGCCTGACAAATGATAATCAACTGACAAATATTCTCAATGCCTTTTTCTGAAATTCAAAAACTAAGAAGATAGGGATTGCAGTCTGATTTCAACACATATGTTGTGTGTACACATGTACATCTTCATGTTAGTCAAACAATATAGGATATATATTATGAAAGTAGTTGGAGAAAACTAGGGATTACTGTTTTTTCTTCTTTTGACATTTTTTGACATTTCTTTTCTATTCTTTTTTCTTAACAGAATGGAATAGTAAGACTTCGGAGCTGAGAGGACCTTGAACGTTAGTCTATTATTTGTGGTTTTCCATTTCTATTTTATGAGTATAACTGGTGACATAACTGCAGAAATGTTAACACTAAAGCCATTCAAAATGTCTGCTTTCTATTTCATCTAAAAGATCACAAAATCTATTAATTATTGTATTGTCTCTCCGTGTCTCTCTTCCCCCTTTATTGTCCCACTCTCTTCTTTCTCTCCACACAGACCCACTACAATTTATTTATGCATGTGTTTGTTTTCCATTTTTTTAGTTACAAGCTCACTTATCAGTGGTGTCAAAGCATTTCCTTTCTTGGCTTCTTCCTGAAGGAAATGTTTATTATGAATTTTTAAAATCCACAACCAAAATAGGATTTCATAAAAGAAGTGCTGACAGAAACTTATTTATTCTCTTGAGAATGCAACACTGTGCATAATAAACATTTAGTAAATTGTTAAACAGCATATGATGAAATGTTAACATAAATAAAAGAGAGTGCTTAAATGAATTTTCATTCCTTTTGTTTTCCCCTTGCCAAAGTACAGACTCATTTCAATAAGTAAAAAGAAAATAGTGGGAGAAGTAAGAGTAAAATTCACAGAAAAACCTAAGTCCATCCCCCATTCCAGTTCTTTCTTTTGCTTCATACATTTTAGCTTGTAAGAACTTGTTTTTCTCAGTGAATAACAATCATAACAGCATTATAGCAATAATAGCAACAACAGCAAAGACAAAAGGTAGTTCTACAAGAGAAACTAAATCTAACATTTTTAAATAGGCACTCTGTGAATCTGTGGACAGTTTTAACTACCTAAGGAATCTCTTCATTCATGGCAACAATATTCTGCCAGACAGTAAAAAGTCTTTTTTATAGCAGTCTTTAAAAATAACTTGCATGAAAGTTTACTGAAAAAGAGAACAAATGGGTATCACTTAGTACATTCATTATTAAATATAATTTAAGTGTTATTTTTATTCAAAACATGGGTAGCTTTCATAGTTAACTGAGTATACAAAATATTTAAAAATTAAGCTTTAGAATTACATGTTTGAAATCTACTGGCCAATTTGTGAATGGATGTGAAAAGAAACATATACATAGAAGAATATTACTAGAATCTTTAGAATAAATTGTTCTCCACCTAACAAAGTTATCTGATATATGTTGCCTGTAAATGCCACGTGGGAACCATATCTAAAGTTTTCTAAATATTTCATTTTCCTCTTTTTTGGGGGGTTTTGTGAGTTCATGACTCCAATGCCATGAGCTTACTAAAATTTATTTTTGTGTAAATGCATATGAGTTTAGTGGCATATGCATACATACACATTTATATTCACATACTTGAACATAGTTCTTTGATTTTATGCTTTTGTTCAGGGCCCAGTGGCATGCTTTGTAAGCATTCAATTGTGGATTGTCCCTGCTCTCATTTTCAGAAAATACTGAGATGTTCTGTTTACCCCAAGATTTTGAACTCAGAGTTCAGTGGAATGCATTATATTTCACTGGCTGCTGGAGATTTTATGGTTATTTATTTCTGACCATGGCATTATTTTTTGTAAGTAGAAGTTATAGTTTCTGAAATTGTCTCCACTACTTAACACCTAAAATCAGGAAAATTTGATAAATTCCAGAGAGTTGATTAAAGAGTAAAAATTTCAGGTGTGTTTGGAAAATTTTCAAATATTGGCATGGATCTTCTTACGTAGGTGTCAATGAGATGGCTACACAACTGATGACTAGCATATTTTTCCTATCTTTTGTTTTGCTCTTCATGTCCTCTTTTACATTCTGAGGCTAACAGCTATTTCTCAGAAGGGAAGTATGACTTCTTCTTCCTCTCCTATTTCATACAATGACTTCTTGTCCCTCTCAATGTATATATGAAAGATTTTTGCCAGTTGTATATGGTTCTGTTCCACTGCTCTGAGCTGGCATAGTTTTGATCACATAGACTAAGGTAAACTGTGTATTACAAAAGTGGTAATCTACACACAGAGAGCAGTCCATAGCCTCTACCACAGGTTAACTACAGGAAATTGAAGGTGCTATATTACCTGCTTGTATATGTAAAAATTTAAATACCAAATGTAAAGTGCACATAGCTCATAAGTGCTATATATCACCACTCTATTTTCCTTCCTTTCTGCATTTTTCCCCTTATGATGAAAAAATAACCTTTATTTGATAACCTAAAAAGTAATATTTAGAGCTGAATAATTGTCTTTAATACAAACAATTCAAATTTATTTGGATGATATACTGTATATGTGTTTATGTTGCAGTCAAACAGGAAAATACTTCTCTATTTCTTAATTTCCCTTTGATACCAAATAACTGCTCAAGAAGCTACAAAAAGGTATCGACCACCTTGGAAAGATTTGGTGGAACTGGTATAGTGTCTTTAGACTATAAACCTTGTAGCATGATCAATGAAATGTTCTTTATACATCAGGAAACATGATGTTTCTTACATTTTTGTAAAATATAACACAAATGAATGACAAAAACAGGAGAAATATAAGAAAAATTATACTTCTCAAAAGAGGTCAAGAAAAAGGAATACTTCATCTCTAGGGAAAAAGGATAGAAGAGAAGTTTTTGATTAGACAGCTCAATAAGTAATTCAGAACCAACTATTCCAAAGAGTAAGCTGTCAGTGAGCAGAAGATGTACAAGGAAGGCAAATGGAAACAGGGTTGCTGATCTATCATACACAATTTAGTAGGCTAATAACAGTCCTCCATTCTTTTTTGAAATATTAAAACATATATAATATAGATTTTGGAGTGTCATTCTGCTATAGCACAGTTCTGCAAATTAAGGTTGATATGTATTTAGAGATTTTATTTACTGATACTTTGTCATATGGTATTTTGGTTGTTGCTATTTCCAAACTTAAGCCCATTACTCTGGAATACGACGTATTTGACATGGCTTCTTTTTATGCAGATAATGATCTCTTTATAAACATTTTGTTTTTTTTTTTTTATGCTCTTACTTGCTTAGCTATTTCAAGTGAAATCTGAAGGTAGCTTTTCCACTAAAGAGAAATCTGAAGCAATACCAATTACAGTTAGCCAAGAGTATTTTTTTTACATAATGTATACTAAGTAAAAAATGTAATAAGACAGTTTGAGAAAATGAATTGTTTGGTGGTTTAAGAATATACTGATTATAAAAAAAAAAGAATATACTGATTATAGTAAAAATGGACCTGACAAGCATAGAGCTTTGGTTTTATTTTTTTCCACTTATCCTTAGAGGTGCAAATGAGTTTAGTTACATGGAAAAACTAAATAATAAATTTTTAAATAAATGTAATGATCCTGTTTTATGAAATCTTCTCTATAGTATGAAAGACACATTATTTGGACTTTTAAACATGCAATATTACTGTTTCATTTAAAAATAAGGCTTAGCAATTTAAGATAACTTTTCCCATAACATGGAGCAATGCTTAGTTTAAATTTATCTGGTACACAAAAGTAGCTAAGTTTGGTGGAAAAGACTTTTTGGAAATATTTTTTCAAGAAAGATGGAATAGAAGCTATGGGAATATTAAACCTATTGGACAAGGAACTGAAACATGATGCTAATGACCTTGATGCCTGAGAGAAGATCAGAAATTAAAACTGAAGGAGCTTATTCACTAAAGTCTATGTAAAACTTTAGGATGACTTTGCGTGATTGCTAACAATATACGGTATACAATATTACATAGAATTCTTTCCTAAAGCCACTGTTCATACATTATGGGGACACAGAAATATGTTAATTTCTAATTAGTAGAAAATATATATATAAAACACTGATATATATATATATATATATA
Organism: Cuniculus paca; assembly: GCA_004365215.1. Lineage (NCBI taxonomy): Eukaryota > Metazoa > Chordata > Mammalia > Rodentia > Cuniculidae > Cuniculus > Cuniculus paca. Next base: position 8,106 of record RJWT010033619.1, read on the forward strand.
TATGTATATATATGCCTGATATATTTATATATATATATATATAAGCCTGATATATTTCATAACTGTTATGGTTTAGATCTGAAATGTCTTCTCAAAATCTCAAATGTTTGGAAGTTCACTGGATCATGTGGGTGCCATATTCATCAATGGATTAGTCCATTCATGAGTTCAGTAATTAAATGTGTGGTTAGGTGGTAGGACCTGATTTGAAGAGGCAAATCACTTAGGGGCATTAACTGGAAGGGTACATCTGCTTGCCTGGCTCCTATGTCTCGCTCTGCTTCCTGGATGCCAGGGAATAAGCAGTTTTCAGAAGGCTTCCATGAAGTTATTTCCTTCTTGGAGCCAACCAAACATGGATTAAAACTGTGGGCCACAATAAACTTCTTATCTTTTAAGTTGTGGGTGTTGGGTGTTGTGTATCAATGATGGAGAACATGACTAAGGTAATGATTCATTTCCAATGATTAAAAAATACAGATTAAGGACCTGATAAATAAAATCTGTGGTCAAATATATTCAGTGATTTATTAATATGAAATAAACATTGATTTTATAGAGGGGTTAGTGGATTTATTTCCAAGTTCAGAGAGAGAGAGCGATTAAAGATTATAGATTATTATAGAGAGAATATGCAGACATAGACAAGTACACAGATATTTTGAGGCAAATACTGCATGTCAATAAATACATTTAAGTGTTATCTATCTAAGCTATCACTTCAACAGACTTTTTGCAAAGATGTAAATCTGAATCTAAATATAATTAATTTTTCATAAAATGTAGAATTTTTATTTACCATTTGCTAAAATAGACTCCCAGAAAAAAATCAAAATTATGTTAAATATTTTGTTGATGTTTACTATCAAGAAAATTTTGAATAAAAATTTTAATTCCACAAATTTAAAAAGATATTTTTGAATGATAAAATCAAGTAAATTTATGGTAACATTGGAAATCAGGTTTACAGAATGTCACAGAATATCAAATGAGATGTAGATTCTTAAGTATTACAAATCAGTTTACATATTGTGTCTTTAAATTATATCACTTTTGAGTTCTATTTTTGCTGTATTCTCTTATGGTTTTTGAATTGTACCTGTATGGATAGTATGGGAATATCATTTGCTTCTTTCTCTACATCCTGGAAAAAACTGGGCAAAAGAATTATTTATAGATAGAGCTAGACCTGCTTCTCTCCATGGGATAAGTGAGGCAAATGGGAAGGGAGAGAAAAGATGTACTGAATTACATGAACGGTTCCAGTAAACTAAATTATTGCAACTTGGGAGGTATATAGCAGTACAGCTGCTTGGTAACTTTCAGTAGTAGATATTTTATTTGTATCAGACTACTACTAATGTTGTATTAATGAGTCACTTCTACAAGTACCTAGCAGATATACTTCAAAAGTTGGGTTGCAGAAATATGGGCTATGTTCATTTATAAAACATCTCTGCTATGGGCCATTCTGGCCTTCTGACAATGGTAGAGCAATTAATTTTATTGCAATGAAGCCTCAGTACTTCAGACTCACTTCTTGTCTCTTCATTTTTGAAACTGGTTCAGTTGCGTTACTACTGAGAATGAGTTTTGTGAGCCCAAACGTTCACAACCATAACCACGAAGTCTCAGGACTATATCATCTTTAATAGCTATGGCAGCTTTCATTACCAATCCTTTCTTTATAAATTTAACTGACAGTTTTATCTTTATTCAATTTTTTTCCTGAAGCCTGAGTCTCCATCATTAACACACTCTATTTTTAAATGCCGAAGTGTTGTTCAATATTAGGTAAGAAGAATGCATATATAATTCTAGTCAAGTATATGCAAAATATTCCAATATTAGAATTGTACTATGAAGTTGCTAATCAAACCCCTTGCTGTTTGTACATGAGTCTGGCATTCTATCAATGACTAACATTTTAGGTTGTCAATCAACAGTCTGCTTCTAGATGGGCTGGCAAAAGATGCATCTGAGGGAAGATTCTTGACTGGCAGCAGAGAAATTGCCCAGAACCAAAACAGAAACCCCACTGTTACTTGAAACTTAACTGCCAGAAATTGATTTGGTTGTCATTGGTATTTCCCTTGAGGGGCAGAGTTTCCAAACTAAATTTATATTTTAAAAGGCCAATATTAGAAAGCCAGGAAACACTGAATTTAGTCTCTTAATTATGACTTAATGCTAGGAAAGCCATGTTATGCTCAGGGTGGGAATATCAATTTTACTCTAGAAAGATAGGTAAAATAGTAGCGAGAAAAAGCAGTTAAAGTCCAAATATAAAAGTATGGAATCTGTTTTTAAATGTGCAAATGATAACAAATATTAAAGGGACATTTTACACTGACAAAGTATAACATGTATTGAAATTCTAGGTCTCAGTGATTCATATATTGAAATTTTTAACACTTACACATCTGTAAGCAAAAAAAAAAAAAAAACTGCATTATTACCATAAAGTTTCTGAAAGACAAACTGATCACAGATCTGAATGTTGAATTGCTGGCAAGATATTAGTAGTCAAATTTTAAGTGAGAATTGTTGATTCCATCTGAATAGATTCAAAAGCTTAATGAGAAGAGATTCCTTTCAGCTGCTTCTACAAGCGTCTTTCTAGGTATATTAACTTACCATTCTTTCCTTGCCTCAGTGAAGCTTCGCAGCCACACGCAGGGGTCCATATTTAAGGCAGGGGGTAGAAACAGTCACAGTAGGTTGGAAATGCTCATGATCCATTTCTGCAGCTTAGCCTGAGGTAAAGCATAGCTAACCTTTGAGATACCACAGAGGAAATTTAGAAGCAGAATGATTTTCTTCAGAAAGCAGAAAATGGTAGGATGTTTCTCACCCTGTTTTTAGGCCATTCCTTGAGAAGGTGTTTCTAAAATGATATGAGGAACATGCATGAACAATTTGTGCAATAAGGAAAGAAATAGAACAGTAGCTCTCTGGAACAATTTACTAGGTAATTTTCATAACACTAGGACATAAAATACAAACATTAATGGCATAGATTATGGATTTCAATTTAAACCCACAGCCTATTTTCATCACAGCTATTTTTCAATAGGAGTTGTAAATACGACCTACCTTTTCCCCATTGCATTATACTTTGTTGTTGTTGTTGCTCTCAATTTACTTTCTCACCTGAATATCACCTACTTCAGACAAATACAAATATTTTTGATATTCACTTGATTCTGTGAGGGTAAAAGCTAAACTCTTGGTAGAGAAAAAATTCTGACTGCAAAGTTCCTAAGACAAAGAGAAAAATATGAGTTTGAAAAACAGATCGGTTCAATGTTTCAGGTTTGTAGAGAATTTCAGGAGCCCGTGTTGAGATAGCCCAACTACCAGGAGCGCTGAGTATATGCCCATGCTTTATCAGTGTGCAAATTACAAGGTTTATGCTTTTCACATAGATAGTTGAACAGGTCAAAGGAACCCAAGTGTGATTACCAGGTAAAGGAATCCCTGAGCCAAGGAAACTGTTTGCTGCTTGGCCCTAGAGTACCAGAGACTTGGCTCTGAGTTTCTCTTTAGCATTATTTATACAGATATCATCTCTTGTTCTTTTTGTTATCCTGTGCAAATGAAGTTGAGGAAACTGGCCCCAATTACTGCTCCTCTGGCTACTCTTTCTGTGTGTGTAATTCAGCTTTTCTCTGATTCAGGAGTCTGGTGTCTTCTGTAAGCATCACACTCAGTCCATTTTCTGCTGATATGGCAGAATACTAGGGACCAGGACATTTAAAAAGGAAAGAAATTTGTTCATTACAGTGTTGGATGATGGAATGTACAACATTAAGAAGCCAACTATGCTAAGGACTTTTGTACTGTGTTGTAGCATCACAGAAAGGCAAGGAGCACAGGTGAAGAAGATAGTGAGAGCAGAGAGAAAGAGAGAGAGAGAGAGAGAGAGAAAGAATGAAAAATTGCATACATGAAAAAGATTTGGGAGTAGGAGAACACACCCAGGAGAGAGCTCATTTTTATATCAAATTCACTTCTGTGATAAGATAGAACCTCAAGATCTAATGATGTCCTAGAGGTCCATCTCCTAATACTGCCACAATGGCAATTAAATGTTCTCACCTGTTTTGGAATGGACTTACAAACCACAGCAACATCTCCGAACTGTGGAAAGCTATTAGCTTGCAAGGAGAGTAAAAATCCAGAAAATTTTCCGCAGCTACTGAAACCTTGAATATTCAAAGGTGAAAACATAAAATTTATTAAAAGAGAAAAAGTCCACTTTAGATACATAGTTTTTTAAATCATCTATATATAGATGGGAATTGAAATTGTGAGCATAATGTGATTGACTAAGAAGAAAGTAGAGGACAACAGAAGTTTTTGTTTGGATTTTTATCATTTCATTAGATAAAGGCTCAGCAGAGGAGTATATATTTGGTCAAAGAGAAGACCAGGAAAACAGGAGGTTATTGTTTTGCAGAATCCCAAAGAAAAAAATTTTTCAGAGAAAAACTTGTATGCACCATTCTTGAAAGATCAAGTAATATTAGTTTAAGAATGTCCATTCAATTTAGCAAAAGCAGGAGGAAACATGTAGAGAGTTACTAAACTGGCAGTGAGTTTAACAATAATAGGAAAAGGTTGGGAATTAGTAGGTGAATACACAAAGGGAATAGAGTGTAAATTTCTCTAGATTCTGAAAGAGGATGCTATGAGATGGGAAGTGGTAGAGTGAGCTGGGATTGGAAGGATTCCTTGAAAGCACAGGTCATAGAATGCCTTTTTGTAAAGGGGAACCATTTTTCACTACTACCAAACAGAAAAGAAGCAGAGTAATTGTAGGCATGTAGGTATTACTGTTAGGTAGAAGTTAAAATTCTTACGGCTTTGTTTTCTCTCAAAAAAAAAAAAAAAGAGACACAATATGTACTGACACATGTCTTAGACCTTAAGGTTAGAATCTGGTGCAGAAGTTTAAAAAATATACTTTTTAGAAAAATATGAATGAGTCAAACAGATAATTAGCGTAGTAGGGTCTCACAGAGTTAATGGCAATTCTCAAAGTCATGGATCCATAAGAAAATTTCATGGGTGAGTCTTCAACAGAATTTGTCTTCAGCATATATCTGAGATTAGCTGTGTGTGTGATTAATACTTTCATTGTGCATCCACACTGCCTGGGTAATACTTCAAAATGCTGATGTGCACATTATATTTCAGTTCAACACAGAAATTTTTTGGTGAAAGACAGAGGCATCCATATTTTCACAGCTGGAAACCAAAAGGAGAACCACTGATGCAAAGAGCAAAATGGTAAAGAAATTTCAGAGATAAGCTTCAAGAACTGTACTAACCAAGGGTCAAGTCATATTCAAAGCTGTGGCTATTCTGGGTGGAAACCCTTACAGACTGCACACTCCATGCATCTTCTGTACACAGCGAGCACCCAAGAAGTGTGCTTACTTTGAATTCAAGTTGATAAAACAAGGAAAGGACACCAGTGCAACATTTTGTCATGAACAAGGTAAACAAATAAATCACTTAAAATAAGTGTGTGTTGTTCTACAAAAGTGTTCCACAGACATTCACAGTTTTAATTAGTGAGTCATTCGTATACCATAATCAAAACAACCAAATAACATTGAACTTAAACTTGATTAGGTAATTATTTTTTTGGATGTCATATAAACTGAATAACAATTATTTTATGCTTGATCCTGTAAATCACTTAAAAATACTTTATCTTGGGGAGTGTGCTCCTAGTGACTCACAGTCATC
>RJWT010033620.1:0-13863 GCA_004365215.1 Cuniculus paca
AAAAAATAAGAAAAAAATAGGTATGACAACACCAGAATATTTCTGGACTTTTTAAAACTAATATTATATACTGGTTGCTGTTTAAGCATACTATAATACATTTATCTCTTCTATTATTCATGAACAATTTGATGGCTATTTGAGGTTTCTTAAATGACATTTGCTAATCACATTTTTATGCATATATTATGGCAAACATCCATATGGAGGCCCATTGGATTATAATGAAAAGTGCTTTTGTTAGTTACATAAAATATATGGGTAAACTGAACAGAGGATACCAAGATGGTTTCCAAATTAGTTATGAAATTACACTTTCACTAAAATTACAAGGGAATTCTTTTTGCTTCACACATTGAATGTGATTTTTGGTCTTTAAAAAATAATTAGCTGTACTCACAGTGTGTAAGAATATTTTATTGAATTACTATTACTATTTCTATTGCCTTGATAACTCCTTGGGTATAATTTCATATTATATTGAACATTGGAATAAGTGTTTAGGAGATGTCTTTTTCTTCATTTTCTGTCTTTTCTTATTTTTTATTTTATTTTAAAGATAGTAAAACTCAACAAAACAAAACAGAATAAATCCAAACAAAACACGGCAGTGAAATTGGTACAGAACATCAAAGCAGGGTAATGGGAAAACAACAATGGCTACTATAGTATATCTTGTTATCTTCACAGTAGTTTTCCATTCCATCAGATATAGCAAAATCAGACCAAAAAAAAACAGAATAAAACCAATCAAAGTGAAATATTGAGTAAAGCAAAAAAATTAATGAGAATAAAACAAAATAGTGAGAGCAATATTAGACTTAAAAAACAAGACAAAAAATCCCTCATATTTGCCATATTGCATACTATTATCCTCCCTATACATGCTCAGACTGTGAACCCCACACCTATGAATTCAACCTAACAATACAATCCTTCAGTTGCTTTTTGTACCTCAGCTGCTATCAGCTCAGGCTGACCTCCAAACCAGCTGGTGGCTTATGGGGTGAGAGGGTTTGGTGATTTTCAGCCTGCATGCCAGTAGGCTCACAGGAGGCATTGACTTTTCTCTTCCTGGGCCTCACATGGTCTGTGCAGCTTACCAGAAAGGCTGGCTAGTTGGATTCTTGATCAGCTCCTCCCAGTCCCAGCATAGCCGATTCTCGGGAGTCACTATCTGACTTCTTTCTCTTCCTGGGCTCCCTGTTTTCTGTATTTTGCTTACTGATATTTTAGATATGAATTTTTGTTGAATTTAAGTACTGAAAAATATGCACCCACTGTGTTTGAATTCATCCTTCTGCTAATACTGCATTTTCATAAGCATAGTTTCTTAACTTTAGTACAATGCAATTTAATATTTTTCATCTGTGTGTCCTTTTAAAGAAATAGCTAAATCAAGGGAAAAGATAGTTTAAATTATCTTCTAAGATTTTTTTCCATTGCTTCTTATGTTTGAAAATATTTTTTGGTAATTGTACTTTTCCAAGGATGTTTAACTAGCCAGAGCCATTTTTCAGAAAGGTCACACATTATAAATTGCAAACTGCATCACTTTTGTCGTAAATCAGGTAACGATATGTATGTGAATTATTATCTGCTATTGCATGCTACTTCCTTGTTCTACTGATCTACCTTTCTATATGATTTGACAGCTTCTAGTATTGTCTTTTTTTTTTCTGTCATTCCCATTTTGATGATTTTCAACAATTTGTCTTTCTGTATGATGTTTAAATCATGTTATGAATTTCCAAGACACATGATTCTGCCTGAGATTGAACTGAATCTATATATTAACTTGAGAAAATGAAAACCTTTACAATGAAAGTCCCCAAATAAAGGATAAGAGAATGTCTTTCAATTTCTAGATATATGTTTGGTTGTCAGAACTGGAAAATAATACTGGCATTTGAGGGCTGCAATAAAATAATGTTTCAAAACATCCTTCGATCTACTAAGTAGGTTTATCTCCCCCACCATGTAGAAAAACTAAAATAACCATGTTACAAACTTGCAGAAGTTCTACTATACTAGATTTAGTTCCCAATTTATGAACACCACATACTTTTCCTTTGTACAGAACATATATTTGTTCCTTTGTACAGAAAATATTTTTTCCTTTCCCTGAGGAATATTTTTTCTATTTTTAATTATGAGGTTTACACATTTCCATTATATGTATTCATAAAAATTTGATGTCTTTTTAAATATTATCAAGCTTTTTCAGTTTTAATTGCTTATTGTAAGTAGAGGAGTCTTCTTTATTCACAATTTTTCAGTCAGTGTTTACCCACTGTTCAAACTGAAAATTCCAGAAATAAATAATTTCTATGTTTTTTGTGTGAAGTTCTGAATAATATGATAAAATCATCCACTGGCATAGAATGTAAATCATTCTTCTTTCCAGCACACCCACAATTTATTTACCACCCACTCATTAGTCATTTTGTTGAATCTCATTTATCAGATTCACTGAGTTCTGATGATTGGTTTTCAAAAAATTTTATTTTACTTAATAATGATCCCAAGGCTCGAAAGAAGCTATGCTGGTTATATTTTTATAGTATATTGGTATAATTGTTCATTGTACTGTTAGTTGATGTTAGTCCTTTACTATGCCTAATTCTTAAATTAAACTTTAGCATGTGTCTCTGTAATAAGAACCATATTATAAATAGTGGTTTCAGGTAAATTATGGGAGTTTTAAAACCTATTTCATTGGGATAAGGATTGACTAGAATGTATATAAATAAAACAGATTTATTTATATTAATTTGAAATTTATAATTTCAGTAATCTCTCACTGATTCTTTACATACAAAAATATTTCATCAGTATCTGAGAGTTTATTTATTTTACCATTTTGCTTCCTTATATATGTTATTTCCTTTCATTTTTTAGTCTCTTTTTTTTTTTTGTTTTAAAGAGAATAAAACAAAACAAAATAGAACAAAGCAGATCAGAACAGAACAATGCAAGCAACACAGGACTTCAAAACAAGACAAAAGGAAATCAACAGGGGCTACCATAGTGTCTCTTGTTTTCCTCAAAATAGTTGTTCATAGCTTCACACAATATCTTCAAACAAAACAAAATAGTATAAAACCAATCAAAACAAAAGCATGAAAGCATTACAGGCCTTCAAAACCAGATAATAGAAAATCAACAATGGCTACCATAATGTCTCTTATTTTCTTCAAAATAGCTCTCCATACCTTCTCACATACTGAAATCAAAAAATAGAAAATAGACTAAAACCAATCAAATCAAAGAATAAAAACATTATTGGACTTCAAAATATGATGATGAGAAATCAGCAATGGCTACCATAATGTCTTGTTTTCTTCACAACAGCTGTTCATACCATCATGCATATTAAAATCAGTCCTTGTAAACTCTTTAGGAGTAGTTCTAGGCATGTATAAGCCTATACATGTGCATCTATCCTTTCTGTGTGTGTGTGGGGGGGGTGTATTTTAGAAAAAAAAAATTTTTTTTTTTTTGGTACAGGGGATAAAACTTATGACCTCACACTTGCCAGGCAGGCACTTATTCAACTGAGCTAAATCCCTGGCCCTACTCTCTTATTTAAGGTCCTGCTAAAAGCCAAATGGAAATAGTTACAGTGACTTTCTTTGTCTTTTTTCCTGATTTTAGATAAGAAATGGTCAGCAATGCCAGCAAATCCTTATGTTTAGGATATCTGTTTTATTATTTTTGGTGATATTTTATATTGCTAACAAAATGTTTCTATTGTGTTCCTAGATGTTTGATTATTGAAATGTATTCCTGAATTTTTAAATGCCATCATATAAATTTTTATATTTGAATTGGTAGTAAATCAGACTAATATGAATGCTAGTAAAACAAATTGTCTCTTTAAAAAATATTTATTTCATTGAATTTTATATTTTAGTCTTTGACTTACGATATTTTGTTTAATAGTTTATTTAAATTTACTAGAAAAATTGATATATCACTTTAATCTAGCACTCATGTGTGTAATCTAGACCAATTTTCTCAAATGTCTTCTGAAATTTTCCTTCTTTTTATATATTTTGGGGGAATTTTGAATAGTAGATATTACCTTATTTTGTATTTATTAAGAATTTTCTGGACTGGGAGTGTATCTCTATATTAAAGCTTATGTTCAGGTTTAATGAAGTTCTGGGTTTAATATCCATAGGTTTCATGCTCACATTAAAACATCCACAAAATACATGTGTTCATAGGTTGGGCTCTCACAAGATGACTGAATCATGGGAAGGGGCATACTTGTCACTGATGAATCTATAGCTGAATGTTCTTTTACCACATGAGGCCTCATTGGATGAGGCAGGTCACTAGGAAGCATGATACGGCAGAGTCCTGTCTTCCACAAGATGAAGAGTTATCTTTCCTAACATTCCTCTGTGCTCTTTTTTGTCTTATAGCAATGATGGTGAATCTTTTAGAGCTTTCAATGATACAATCAGTATACTGTCATGTGTGCCATAGGTTTACCACCACTGCCTTATAACAAGGGAATCACAGGCTGAACCTTCTAAAATTATAACCCAAAACACTTCTCTTCTCTTTTGAGTTATTTGTCTTAGGATTTTTCCAAGCAGGAAAGTGACTAATACAGAATGTTTGTGCCAGGAGTGTTATCATTGATTGGATGTATCAGATAATGTTTGAAACTCTTTGGAAGGGGTTTGTGGGAGAAGTTAGAAAGTTTGAAGATGGAGACTAGTGAAGCCCTACAATGTTGCTTGATGTGTACTATTGTTCAGATGACCAGGAAACTGATATGAATGTAGACAGTAAAGGCCAGGTTCATGAATTTTCAGCTGAGAGTGAGAATTCTACTGAAACCTACATAGGAGCCTATGCATATTTAGTTCTGGCAAATAATTTGTCTACATTTTCTCAATTTCCTAAGACTGTGTGAGATTAAATATAAAGGTAATTGACTATTCAGTCTGGTGGAAGAAATTTCAAAGAAGTCCAGTGTTTGGACTGTGCCATGGATATCTGTGGTTGCTTTTACTCAAATATGCAAAAAGAACCAAGAGAAAAGAGCAGAATTGAATGAGTTGAATAATTTTCAGCCTTCCCAGGAAGATAATCCCTGTAAATTTGGGTACAAGGAGATTTTACTTGTTTAAAACTTTAGCATTAAAGAGATACCAAGTACTTTGTTTCAAGAAAATAAAAAATACCTTCAGAGCTTTCCAGGAAATGACTAGAATCCAACCATCACAGACTCATGTGTGTAAAGGGGTAACTCCCTTGAAAATCTTTGTTAAAGTAGAGAGCCCCAGAGCACACTGCTAAATCAGGACCACCTAAGGAAGCTCACTCTCCCATGTACGCAGAGGCCTTTTCAGGCATGGTCTAAGTTCTCTGAGACAGCACATGCAATAGACAACACGTGCAATCATCCATGCATTGTCTGTTTTTTAAGCATACAGATCGCAAGAGTTTTGGATTAATGGAAGCTTCCTCATATATTTCATTTTATCTTTTTTATTTTTATACTGGGACTCTAACTCAGGACCTTGAACTTGCTAGGGAGGTGCTGAGCTGCTGAGCTATATCCCTGGCCCTTATACCTGTATTTCAAAGGAAGGTATGTAATCCTGAAAGCGTAATGCAAGAAACTGTGAGAGTGAAGCCAAAGGTACAGCAGAGACCTTTGAGAGGTAGGAGATACCAGAAATATAGATCAAGTGTGGAGCAAAGCCACAGGCAGAGAGAAGAGAAAACCCAAGTGAGAGGACACATGGGCTGCAAACAGCAAGGTAAAGGAATAGGACGCCCACATTTTTTAAAGTTCGTCTCTGTTTATAACCTATCCAAAGCTTTGGATATGAAGCTTCAAAATTTATTGTTTTCCCTGATGAGTTTTGGTCTTAACTTTGGTTCATCTCCATTCTTTCCCTATATTGCTCCTTTTTTAATGGAAATGTTTGTCTTATACAGAAATATATTGGCAGAGTTTAAATTTCTTCTTAAATTTCATAAAGTCTCACAGCTAAGTTTGCTGTGAGCCTCAGAGGAGATTTTGACCTAGACTTCCCAGAAGCACTGAAATTATTAAAAATGTTGCAATACTTAGAGATGAACTAAATACAGTTTTCATAATAAGATAAACAGAAGCCTTTGAGGGACCAGGGAAGGAATGTTACGATTTAGATCTGAAATATCCCCCTAACCCCAAAATCTCATGTGTTCAGAGTTGGGGCTTTTGATCTGTAACTGGATCACAGGAGCATTATATTCATTACTGGGAGAATTTATTGATAAATTCATAGGTGAATGTGCTCTTACACAGTGGGGCTTTATTGCAAGAGGTCAGTAACTGTGGGATATGACCCAGAAGGGTACACGCTTACCCTGTGCCCTTCCTACCTGACTGCCTTGTGGTGAGCAGCTGACATCACCCATGCCACTCCTTTGAGTCAGTCGACCTTGGACTGAACCCTCTAAAACCACAAACTAAAATAAGCCTCTTCACTTTTAAAAACATTATTAAATACCTGGGTGTCAGGTATCTTGTACCAGTGACATCATTCACACAATAGCAGAAAAATAAAGGGTGTAGGAATCCTTGTTTACAAAAGAAATATTGTGTCATTTACTCAACTAAAACTTGATACTAGATAATCTCTTAAAAATTCAGTTGGGCTAAAATCTGACACTCCTACATGCCTTATATTTTCCATAGAACAGAAACCAAATGGCATATTATAGCTATATTACATATTTTCCTTTTAAAATCCAAAATCAGCTTCTTAAGAAATAAAGCTTAAAGTATAAGCCTATCATTGTATAAGCCTTCACAAATTATAGTATATTTTATTATCAAAATGAATTAATTTAAGGAAAATAATAAAATACATTCTACATAATGTTCTGTCATTCAATTTAGAAAACATCTTTTTGTCCATATTTCTGCAAGATTATCAAAATAACTTTATTATGAAAACTGATTCTACCACATAGAGTAAAATTGAAATTAGGTCACTTTATCCTATAACTGTGTGAATTTTTTTCTTTATGTTTTTTCCAAATCACTCTGTGTTCATTCTTGCTTTTCAGTGGCAAAATTTTGTAACAGATGATTCGTTTTCTTTGTATATATATATTCTAAATGTGAAATTTCATATAACTTTGTTGTTCGACATGATTTAGAAAAAAATTATCCAAAAGGATATGGAAAAATTTGCAAAGTCATAATGAATTATAGACAGTCTAACACCTATTTGTGAGTAGATTTTTGTCTCGAAATATATACAGATGTGCAATATCCCACTCTTTACACAAATGGTCTATTTTCTCAAATGGAGTGATAGGATAGCTTTGATTTTTTGTTAGCATAAATAATAATTTATCTTGATTATCTCATACCTCTCACTGTAACACAACTTATCTTCTCTAGTTTGAAGTGTAAGCTATAATATTTTTATTGGTGTGATATTCTCAAATAAAATTAGAGTGCAATTTTGCTTTTTGTATGCTCTTGTCATTTGAAGAAACCATTACATTTTAATGACATATAATTTAAAGTGCCTGTAGGAGTGATTTGAATTTACAGAGCTATTTTTAAGAGTAATTACTTACTAGAGGTTGTGGAAGCACTTGTATAGAATCATCCTTCTTCAGGTCAGATATCTGCAACTACTTGAAATGAATTCACACTTCTACCATTAATGTTTGATGAGAGACCATAGTGAAAAAGATGAATGCTTGTATAATTGACATCCGTAACATTTAGAACTGAATACTTAAATGCCAGAGAGATAATTCTGAATAAAATGTCAGGACCTAACTCAATAAGAATTAATGATGTAATGTAATAGGAATGAATGGGAGTCAGTGTACATTATTACTAAAATCATTTTGCAAATGTTTAATTGTTCCCATATACCATTAAGAATTTGTGTTCATATTATTATCGAGGCATATTTCTGTCAAATATTCAACTTTTATCAACCCAGAGATTCCAAATATCCTTCCAGTTCATGTTACTATTATAAAACAACATTTCCTTTGATGGAAATATAAGCAATAAATGTGTTTAACTAAATAGTCCAACCTATGTTATTATTCTTAGTAAAGTGTTGTATTATTCTTGATTTTTGATACTTTAAGTCATGGTCAAAAACCATTTATGAGTAAATTTTATTTTTGTTAAAATTAATTTACATAAATAAAACTAGTAGGTATATACATGAATAACAAGAAAAACAGATATTGCAAAGACAACATCCACTTAAAACTAAGAAAATTTAATTATTAATTAGCACAATTTAATGCAATGTAATCATTAATTTGCATAACTGAAAGATAAATAGCTACTTTGATCTCACATATATCAATATGGTTAAATTTTTTTCATTAATGCATTTATAAAAAATGAGCGTTATTGGTTTAAGAATAAGTAACCAGAATTTAATCAACAATAAAGTAGTACTGTGGGGATTATGCAGAAGACCATTTTTAAAGAAGGATTCATCTGATGTCTTTTATGAAATCTGTATTTATCATGTGCTTCGAGCTACAAGAATCTTGATGCAGCTCATGTCCCTGTTACTAATTTTGCAAAGACCTGAAAATTTTGTCACCATAATTTTAATCACTTCAATATGAACAAAAAATAAGCAATGGTATGGTTCAAGCATATATTTAACCATGTCCAAAAATGCAAACAAGATTGTTGAAGCAGATTCCTGAATGAGGTAAAGGATCATCTCTTTATTTCAGATAATGAAAGAACAGTAGGTCAGTGTGCAACTTGAAAACCTGAGAAGTAATCCAAGGCATCACCTGGCACAGACTTGTTCTAAGAATACTTATCTTTTGTGACATAAGTTTGCTGTAAAACACTTAACTAATCTAAGAACCAACAGTATGTCCTTCCATAGTTTTGTTCTTGTATATTTTATTGTAATGATACTAGGAATTTCTGACAAACTTACAAGAAATCTGAGTCATCAAGACTATTGTCATGATAATTCTCTTGAATCATATTTTCTTGTAAATGAATAGTGGTGTTTTCTTGAGGATATCAGAGAGAACATAGAAAAACATGCAGATTTCATGCCTTCATTTAGCCAACTATGAAGATATTTCTGAAATGTAAAATAATGTCAATTCTTTTGCTACTTTTTGTTTTAATACTTTACTATAATCAATTTTACAAAATACATAAAGTAGTTGTTTTAGTAACATGTTATAATGGTTTGTTATTGTTCATTTAAATGAATAAATAAGTGGCATTTACTGTTTTTAGTCTTAATTTCTAATATGTATTTGAGCATGTTTAAATAAAAATTCTTTGGAAACTCAATACTTTTTAAGGCAGTAAAGAATTTCTCAGAGCTAATAATCTGAGAACTCTCTGTGTCATTGGAAATATATCAGCCCTCCCCCATTTAGGATCTGCAAATATTCCCTTATTACAGGACAGATGGTAACTGAAGTTATTAAATCCTTTATATTTCTAGGAAAATGCAACCCTGTAAATGACTTCTGTAGTTCATATTAAATTCTAGATCCAGCCCAATGACAGAAAATTACTCAAATACCTTGAAACCCTAAAGCCTAATATGACTATATATGGAGAAGCAACTTATTTAAGAGTTAAACGAGGCTAATTGTGGGCTTAAGGGTAGAGCTCTGATCTGAAAAGATTAGTGTCTATGTAAGAAAAGAAAGAAAACCCTCTTGAAAAAAATATCATGGACTTTCTAGTCTCTAGAATTGAGAGAAAACAAATGTCTGTTGTTTAAATCACACACTCAGGCTGCAGTATTTTGCTATGGCAGTGTTTTTGTTATGGCACCCTTAAATGACTAGCTGATACTTCACCATATCAGTTACCAATGACAATATAGGAACAACTATGTTATTCTCTTCTCCCTTATACTGTAATTAAAATTAAAGCAAGAGGGATTTCTGCTCCTTATATATCCAACGCTTGCTATGCATCTTGTTGAACAAGGTTGCTAATCTAGTGTTTGATGATCTGCAAATTGGCACTTGTTCAAAAATGTATACACTATTATCAGTTTTCAGATGTCCTACTTTTTTACCCTCACCCAGTCTATTTTAACATACTGTATTATTGTTCTGGAAGATATATCAATCCATCTTTCTTACTACTTTCATTTATTTGTTATCCATATGTAGAAGTTATTTTTTACTCACAGATGAACATACTGAAAATTTAAAATGATTTTCTGTATTCTAATTGACTTCAGAAGGATTAAACACACTTTCATGCTTGACATTCAAAGCCTTTTATTATCTGAGTAAAATTACCTCCCCCAAAATGCAGTTTCGCAGTGTCCTTTGAGGCGTAGCAAGTTCCTTTGCCCTGAGAAGATCTCCCACACCTATCAAAAACTTTGGAAAATTATGTTTTATGAAACAGTAATAAAATAGTTTGTGTTTCCAACATTATGGTCTTATTTAGTTTTCTCAAATTAACGGTTGCACAGTTTCTTTTATAATCTCTTTTAATACAGTAATTTTATTTACCAAAAGCTCTGAGATAGTGATAACACCTAAGCTGATTTTATTTTTATTGGATTTGAACTTACAAACAATAATGACTTCTATAATCATATGCTTAATCAAATATAATTATGTTTTTGAATATTATTTTATTCCCCTCTGTGTTTTGCTTTAGCTGACTTTTGACATTACAATAAACTCAATAAAGAAGGAGGAAATAAAATGATAATGCACTACCACCAATGATTTTCTTATTCAATGTTAATGAATTAAGTAAAATTATCTGGTTTCAAGTCCTTTACTTTATGTTCTTTCTTGATAAATCTGTCTTCTCAAGTGTTTTCATTTGAACATTCTACTACATTTTGCTTGTTTATATTAATTTTATTAATTTGGAGAATAACTAAACAATGTAGCCATTCATAGTTCTCATCAAATTACTTTTCTGAGTGCTTTACAAAAGATCATAAGACCATTAAAACTATAATAATATAATTTACTAGAATTATACTATTGCCTTACATGATTGTCAATCGGCTTGGATTAAAAGCATCTAGGAAATTAGTGAATTACACTGCAGGATGTGTCTGTGACGTGTTTCCAGAGATGACTGTCATGTAGGCCAGTAAACTGAGAATGGAGTGATCGTACCTGATTGAGGGGGGACACCATCCATTAGGCTTGCAGCCCAGATGGGACCAAAGCCAAGGAAACAAAGAGCCTGCTTCCTTTATAAAGTTCCATTGTGCTTGATCAGATGCACCTTTTGCTATAGCCATCACCTTTGGACATCAGACTCCAGCTTCTTCAGTCATTCAATGTGAACTCACACCAGCAATCTCTAGCAAGTTGCCAGTTCTTCAGTCTTGGATTGGCACTGTGTTCTTTTCCCCTCTGTTTCTGCAATTACCAGCTTCTTGGACTGAACAGCTCAAGGATCATGTGACTCTGCGGCATACAGAGGGCCCACTGGGAATGACACCTCTCATCTTGTGAACATGGTTATCACATCTGTTTCTCTAGAGATCCTAATCAGTACAGATTTGTGCATTCAGGAGGGTTTCAGAGAAACAGAATTGCAAGGCTGAGCTTCCTTTATCAGTGGTTTCTAGAGTGTGTTATACAATTTGATGAGACCTAAAGTTGCCATGGTTTCTCCTGATAATGTAGCAAGTGCTGACAGCCTGTTGTATGAATTGTTTAAAGAAGAACGTCATGTAAATTCATTTAATACTGCTAATCATCACTTGCAAAATGCAACAAATATACTATCATTATATACAGTCATGCGCAGTACATCAATGCTCTTATTTGCAAACAATTTAGTTTGCAAACACAACCATTTGGCAAAACTTTGCTTTTGTTTGCAAAATTCTGCATCAGAGATGAACACAACTGCAGTTATCTTCCCCCACATAAACACAAATGACTGTCTTTTCCAGAATCATGGAATGAATTAAGTTCATGAACCAAGTTACTACTGTATTACACTTTTGAGCATTTTTAACTTAATTTTTAAAATTACTATTAGTACAAGTTTGCAGTGCATAATTATTACATTCATCATGAAAATTTTGTTACGTGGACCTTAACACATCTTAATACTTTTGATGTGCCCTCTCGCTCTCTTCAAGATTATGTTGACTATTGCTTATAGCACCTCTATACAAAGTAATAAAGGAAACAATGAGCTGAAAGACTCAATTTTCTACCTCCAAGCGTGCACAAACCATTTAAAAGACTTGCAATTATATCCTGAAGGATAATTTTCTCTTTTGAAGTCATTAAGCTAAAGTTACTAGAAGTTAAACATAGGCCCTCATTAGGCAAATGACTGAATTACAGCACAATTTTAACTGTCTCAAACACTATCTGTGGAGAACGCGAAGGCACAAGTTGCATGAAGGAGTGACCGAAACCCCGATGGTTCCTTCTTTCTTTATACTGCGTTCTGTCCTCCAGCATGCAATATGGCCTCATGATTACTTGACAGAGGAAGAGGCAAGTAGCACCTGGCTTAAGACATTATCCCAGTGCCAACCAAAAGTATCCAGTTACAACACTGTGGCCACTGGAGATGGAGATGTGTTCAGTGTCAGTCTGGGAGGTCAATTGTGATTGTGAATTGTGACTGTCAACTTGAATGGATTATGTGATACCTATCAGATTAGTACAGCATACTTCTAGACATCCATGTGGGTTTTTTTGTTTTCTGTTTTTTTTTTTTTTTGGAGGGGTTTGATGCCAGCAACCTGGGGTTGGGGTTGGGGTACTACCCTGATTGTCAGTGGTACCGTCCAATAGGCTTGCATCTCAAATAAAATGAAAGAGAAAAAGGAAGGAATTTATCTGCATTATAAAAGATCTGCTCTTCTAAGCTGATATGTCTTTGGGTACTGCTATCAGCTGTAGAACCCACACTTCAATTTTTTGAGTCATTCAACATGGACTACTACAAAGAGCTTTCAGCCTTGGGTCTGAGATCAGCTATGCATCCATAGATCATAATGCCTCCTACTCGAGACTTCCAGTTTCTTGCACTGAGCAGTCACTGGATCTTGTAGTTCTCAAGAGCACAGATGGAAATTGTGGACTCTCTCATTTCTGCTTCTGAAAGTCTAAAATCTATCTAATAAATCCCTGACCTATTTGGCTTCTCTTGATAACCCTAATCAATACAGAAGCCTCACCAGAAAGAAGTTATAAATGATTATAGATGCTTTTATTTTCCTCAATGATAACTCAAGCATCTGAAATGTTGTACTAGAAATAGGTTTCTTATTTTGAAATTTAAACTTAAATTCCATTAGGTCAATGTTTTTGTTTTAATTGATTTACAAAATGTTTCTGTTTCCTTGGCCATAATCTATAACTAGGAATTTTGGAATAATGTATATAAAACTCTTTGAAATGTCATATGATCCTACTCTTTTATGGGAGGTACTTATGATTTGACCACTATCAATCAGTGTATTTTCAAATATTTTGCCAATATTTTGGAAACAACCTCTAATTATATCCAAAGATGTAATTTCACACACTAAACATATGCTTTCCTTTTCACCAGCATCTCTTTAATTCATTTCAGAACATATTAATTAGTTTTAAAATTGTAAAATAATTCTATCTACTACATACAAAAGGCATTTGAATGATCTTAAGTTATGTCCATAGTACCATTTAGTAAAAGTGGAGTATCCATAGCATTCAAGAAAACAGTCCTTCTGAAAGTAACAGAAAAAAACAGATTGTAATTTACATGAACCCTAGAAAATCCAAAATTAAATTTTATAGAGTACTTCTATGTCATATTTCAGAGCATGTTTAATAGAAATTATTATTTTCTTTTTAACTTAC
>RJWT010033621.1:0-13848 GCA_004365215.1 Cuniculus paca
CCACCCCAGGGGGGTAGCCTGCATACAATAAAAGACAAAGGAGGAGGGACGGGGGCTGCTTCTTAGGAGGAGCTCCAGTCTTTGCTCTCAGCTTGGATGTCATCTCCTGGCTTCTGGCACAGACTGTTCAGCTTCTGCCTGGGACTCTCCAGCCTTCGTCGTAGACTCTCCAGCCTGCGTCGTAGACTCTTCAGTGTTCCGTCGTAGACCCATCAGCCTTCTGACACGGACTTGCACAGGACACTGCAGTAAGCACCAGCCCTCAGGCTGGACCCCCCTTAACCTCCAGCGTGCAGACACCCTCTGCACGCTCCCTCCTTCAACTTTGTGGCTGACCGTTGTAAGCCGATCTTGTAATTTCTTATACAGTTGTCTATCTTGTGTTATATCTGTTTCTCTAGTGAACCCTGACTGATATAAATAGTTTGACACAGACAGAAGGGAGATGTGAAGTCATAATGGAAGATTAGACTATTAGGGCCACTAAAAATCTTGTTGTTTCCCATTTTTTCCTGAACAATCCTACTTCATACTCCTTCTATATCTCTAAATTATTCTTTTTCTTTCTTTCCTTTTTTCTGGTTGCTGGGGATCAAACCAAGTGCCTCACGCATGCTAAGATATGCTCTACCATTTCAAATGTTTATAAATCCTCTGCTCTTCCATTTTTATTCTCACTTCATATAGACTATTAACAAAAAGTCCCTCAATTTGCTGCCTCTTTCTCCCAAAACTGCAAGATTGGCTGTAGTCACATTGATTCTGTTTTCCTCCATAGCTTTCTTTCTCCTGTTCAGTGTGAAATTCTGCCCTATGCTAATCCACCTGTCCCCTGGATCACCATTCATTCATTCATTCATTCGGCAGAAACTGCCAACTTTCCCAATGCCAATTCTTCACTTTTTCCATAGCAAAGGACTTTTTGACCAGACATGTTTCCCCCTAACCACAGCTCAACATAATCATGAAACCAAATTCTGACCAGTGGAATGTAAATGGCAGCAGGAACCTTTCTGAAGAAACTGATGACCTCATAAGTGTTCATCTCTCTTCCTTTCCCTTTTACTGAATTCTGCTGCCTGCAATATTGACGGGATAGCTGGACAAGAAGGCGGCTTCATCCTAAGGACAGCAAACTGAAAAACCAAAAGGAGCCTGGGTCTCAGAGGATTCCATGGAATTGAGTTGTCATGCTTCTCTTGGACGTGTTGCCTCCACTGTTTTATATCAGAAAAAACTTCCATTTAAGCCACTGTTACAAGTCTCCTGTCACTCTCAGCAAATCTATGAATTCAATACCTAGAATTATATACCAAATAACAGAGCCTAATTTTTATGCAGCATCTTAACATTTTATCTCTCTTACATTCCATACCTTGTCTTTATCTTTTTCAGACCCTCTCCTGGCCTTTATAATATCGATTAATCTAAAATTTTCTAGAGTCACCTTAAAAGCACACTAGTAATATTTCAATAGACTTACTTTGGTAGTTTTTTCGTTTGTTTGTTTGTTTGTTTGTTTGAGACAGGGTCTCACTATGCAGTTCACACTGGCCTTGTACTTGCTTATGTAGCCCAGGCTGGCATCAAACTCAGCAACCCTCTTGCCTCAGTCTCTCAAGTGCTGGGATTGCAGGCATGTACCACCATGCCCCGCAGCTGTTTTCTTTCTTGGTTGTCTTAGCTCCATTCAGCTCAATACCTAAATTCATATATTGCTTTGCAAAGTCTCATCCTGAAAGAATTTTAGACAGCTGGTAATTTTAATAATTCAAAGCTGTAAATTTATACTACAAAATTTATTACATTGTTTCCTAATGGAATTGTTCAATAAATTCATTACCTAATTTGACTATCCAAAAGTTGACATTAGCCAGAAATATTATTCATGTCATAATAACTTTCTTAACTCATTTCTTTAAAGTCATTGTACTGGACCATTGTTTCTCCCTCTTTCCTAAACCTTCTACCATACTTCCCTTAAAACTCATGTCCTCTGATTACACTATCTACCATCCCTTGATTGTTCATCTCATCCATAGACCTTGGAAGAGCCTCCCCTAGTACTTCAAATATTTACAGAGTTTAATGGCTTTGCTGTAATGTGGATCCTGATTGGTCCCCAAAGGCCATGTATTGAAGGCTTGGTGCTTAGCCCCTGGTGCTACTGGGAGATGGTGGAACTTTGAGGAAGTGAGACGCAGTGAGAGGGAGTTTGGTCACTAGGTCCATTCCCTTGAGGGGAACCTGAAAGTACCCAGCCACTTCCTGTTTCCTTGTTTACCATCTGCCGTAAGATGAACAGTTTTGTTTTACTACATGTTTCCCACCATGATCTACCTCGTCACAGGTCCTGTATTAGTCAGCTTTCCTGGTGGATAGTACCTGATACAAATTAAAGGAGGAAAGGTTTAACTGGGAAAATTCTGTTCATGGTCATCTGGCTACAAGGCAGGAATGTCATGGTGGAAGAGCATGCCAGAGCAAAGCTGCATAGTTTCTGGCACCAATTCATCAAGAATATTTTACACCATGACCAAGTGGGATTCATCCTAGGGATGCAGGAATGGTTTGACATATGGAAATCAATAAATGTAATACACTATATTAACAGAGCCAAGGACAAAAACCATATGATCATCTGAATGGATGCAGAAAAAGCTTTTGACAAAGTTCACTCATTCATTAAAAAAAAAAACCTATAGAAAATGAGAATTGATGGTGTTTATCTCAATCTGATGAAAGCCATCTATGACAAACCAGCCATTCCATCATACGGAATGGATACAAACTGAAAGTTTTCAGTCTAAAGTCTGGAACAAGACAAGGATGTTCACTATTCTTATTTAATATAGTTCTGGAAACATTAACCAGAGCAATTAGGCAAGAGAAAGAAATAAAAGGAATAGGGATAGGAAGGAAGAAGTTAAATTATCACTATTTGCTGATGGCATGATATTCTACATAGAAGACCCCAAAAACTGCATCAAAAGACTTCGAGATTTAATAAGCAAATTCAGTAGCATAGCTGTGTACAAAGTCAACACTCAAATAGCAACAGAAAGAAAAGAAAAGAAAGAAAGAAGAAAGACAGACAGACCTAGGACTCAATCTAATGAAGAGTAAAAGACCTCTACATTGAAAACTACAGTACTCTGAAAAAGGAAATCGAAGAGGATATCAGAAAATGGAAAGGCATACATTACTCTTGGGTAGAAAAAACCAATATAGTGAAAATGGCCATACTTCCAAAACTGTTATATAGATTTAATGCAGTCACAATCAAAATACCAATAGCATACCTCACAGAATTAGAGAAAACAATCCTAAAGTTCATTTGGAACCAGAAGAGACCTAGAATAGCAAAAGCAATTCTGGGCAACAAAGGAAAGGCAGGGGCCATCACAATCCCTTACTTGAAATTATACTACAGAGCTACTGTGATAAACAAACAAACAAACAAACAGCAGCACAGTACTGGCCAAAAAACAGACCTGAGGAACAGTGGAACAGATTAGAAGATGAAGAAACAGCTCCAAACACACTCAGCCACCTTATCTTTGACAAAGGGGCCAAACACATTCACTGGAAGAAAGATAGCCTCTTCAATGGTGCTGGAAAAATTGACTTTCCCCATGCTCAAGATTAAAACTAGACCCATACTTTCCACTATGCACTAAACTAAAGTCAAAATGGATCAGAGATCTAAATATTAAAACAGAAACACTAAATCTACTAGAAGGTAGAATAGGTAGAATTCTTGAAGACATTGATGTAGGTAGTCTTTATGAACAAAACCCCAATTGCACAGGAACTACCACAAAAAATCACCAGCTGGGATCTCATCTTATTAGAAAACTTTTGCATAGCAAGAGAAACTGGCAACAGAGTGAAAAGGCAACCCACAGTGTGGGAAAAAAATTTTGCCTGCTATTCCTCAAAGGACTACTCTCTAGAATATACAAAAAACTCCAAAAAATCAAACCTTCAAATTTAAAGACACAATCCAAAAACGGGCATCTGAAATGAATAGACACTTCTCAGATGAAAAAGTAGAAATGACATAGAAACATATGAAAAATGTTCAACATCACTGATTATTTGAGAGACACAACTTAAAACAATGCTGAGATTCCATCCAACCCCAGAATGAATGGCTATTATCAAGAAATCAACCAGTAACAAATGCTGGTGGGGTTGTGGGGGAAAAGGAACCCTTTCCCACTGTTGGTGGGAATGCAGACTGGTGCATCTACTCTGGAAATCAGTGTGGGGATTCCTCAAAAACTAACACTAGAAGTTTCACTTGACCCAGCTATTTCTCTTCTTGGTGTCTTCCTGAAAGAATTAAAAGCATCATACCACAGTGATACATGCACACCCATGTTTATAGTGGCACAGTTTTAACAGCTAAATCCTGAAAACAGTCCAAATGCCTATAAACTGGTGAATGGATAAAGAAGATATGTTTTGTTTTGTTTTTCACAATGGACTACTACTCTGCCATAAAGGAGGATTAGCTTGAGACATTTCTAGCTAAATGGATGCACCTTGAGGACATACTTTTAAGTGAAGTAAACCCAATACATATGTGAAAATACCATAGTTTCTCTGGTGTGAGAAACCGAAAGTGTAAATAAGGACCAAAGTATATCATAAATGTTGTGAAATAGGAAGAAAATGTTCAAATGGGAAAGGGAACTAGGGATGGGGGAGGGGGGAAGGAAGGAAAGCAAAAGAAAAAAATGATGAGAAAAGACAGAAAAACTGGAAACAAAGCTTTTGTAAGTGGGGAGGGGAGGTGGAGTGGAAGGGGGAAGGTGGGGGAATTGGAAAAAAAAAGAAGCAAGCTGTGTCATGTACAGGTACAAATTCCCTATGATGAATGTGATCATTAGGTATACTAAAAATGTACCAATAAATGTAATTAATTAAAAAAAGAAAATGGGTATATAAGGGTGAAATTAATGAGGAACTAGATTTTCTCTAAACCCAAATGACTGTATTTTGAGAACTGCCCTCAGCAGATGCTATCCTGCCTCTGGAGTGCCAGGGTATTAGCATTTCGCCCATAGCCAGAGGTCACAAGGCCCTCCTATATCTCCCTGTTCCTGAAGCAAGGTCTCGCTGACCTCAGGATGGGGTTGGGGGGTGGTGTTGTTAGTTTAAGTCATGTAGTTGGGCCCCACATAGTCTATCATATAGCCTGGTTCCCAACGGTGCACCATCCACCTCACCCCACCAGAGCTGTCAGAAGACAAGGAGCACTGATATTCTTTTATCCTCCAGTCACTGGACGTGGCTACTCCACATAGGGAGGGTGAGGGAAGCACGCAGCAGCCAAGGGCAAGTCAGAGAGAGGCTCAGCTAGAGTTGGCACCCACCAGCACTCCTTGCAGCTGGGGTGAGGAGCTCACACTATTGTAACCAAGCCTTCTCCCTTCCCCAGGGCCTTTGTCTTTCTTCTTCCCCCTGCCTGGCATGTTCCTTTCCTAGATTTCCCGAGGGCTGACTTCCTCCCTTTCCACCAACCTGTGTTAAAGCATCTAGTTGCCAGAGAAGTCTCCCCTGACTGCTGTATGTAAACTAGCACTCTATCCTTCAATACTCTCTTCTGTTACTGTTTTGTGTTTTTTTTTTTTTGTCCGTAATATCTTGCAACTCGATTTATTTCATCACTGTTCTGCTTATTTTGGTCTTACTCTACTAGGGTTTATGCTCCATTAGTGCATGGCCCTGATTTATTTGTTTGTACCCCTGTGACTAGAATGCTTTTTAGTGTACAGTAGAGAGATACCCAATACACATTCACTGAATGTACTAAAATGAACTTGAACTTACATTGAACTCAAAGAAGGTAGGGTGGTTTAGTGGAAAAAGTTTAAGAGTTTTGGGGTTAGACTGATTATTTAAAGCAGCTTTAGGTATAACTGGTGTGAAATAAATCACACATTTAAGATGAACTATGTTTTGACATAGGTATATAGTCAGGAAACCGTCACCACAATTCAGATAATGAACATATCCTCCATATCTTAACAGTTTTCTCTTACACTTTATAATCTCTTCCTCCCACCCTTCCCATCACCAGGCAACCATTGATTTGCTTTCTGTTTTTAGAGTAGTTTGCTTTTTCTAGAAGCAAGCCATCTGTATTCTTTTTTACTTTTTTCTTTTCTTTTCTTTTTCTTTCTTTTTGAATCTGGCTTCTTTCCTTCAGCACTATTATTTTGAGACCCATCCATGTTGTTGTATATGTAATAATGCATTCTCATTTCTTGCTGAGTGTTTCATCTGTTTGCCATTCATCGTGATTGATGAACATTTGGTTTGCCTATAGTTTGGGAATTAAAATAATATAATTGAATATTTATGTATATTTTGGTGTGAACATGTCTTTCCTTTCTTTTCGTTTGATGTGTGTGCGACAGAGAGATTTAGTAGATTGACAGGAGCTCAAGAAGGTGGGTACCTCTTTTGAAACATTTTACTATTAAGATTATTCTGTGAAGTGGTTTGTCAAATTCATTAGTAAGTACTCATACACTAAACTGTGTCCCCTGTCTGCGTGTAGTTTTTTTGTGTGTGTAGTAGTTCTTGTAGTAGTTCTCAGTTTTCTTATGTTCTACATTCACACAATTTTGAACATTATATCCTAAGTTATAAGTGGTTTTTCCTGTGTGCAATTCAGTTGTTTTTGTTCAACTCACTCATGATTTTTGCTTTTGCTTCCTGACCCAGGATTTACCTTTATAATGATTCTTACCTGTTAACTAAATAGCTGAGCCAAAGGTAGGCAGAAACTATTAAGATCATAATTAGGGGGCCAGGAATTTAGCTTAGTGGCCTAAGCACTTGCCTGGCAAGTGTGAGGTCGTGAGTTCGATCCCCAGTACCAAAAAAAAAAAAAAATCATAATTAGGAATTTAATAGCAGGCTTTGGTTTTCAGAGACTATAAATTCCTTTACAGCCTATAGGTCTGATATTTTACTTGATTTTTTTTTTTGAGACAGTCGCACTATGCAGTTCAGGCTGGTCTTGAGCTCACTTTGTAGCTCAGGCTGGTCTTGAACTCACAACAATCCTCCTGCCTCAGCTTCCTGAGTGCTGGGATTACAGGCATGTACCACCACACCCGGCTTTGCTACTTGATTTTCAAGTACATTGTCATTATATCTTTATAAAAGCCTCATTGGGGGGGGCACCAGGGATTGAACTCATGGCCTTGTGCTTGCCAGGCAGGCGCTTATGCCGCTGAGCTAAATCCCCAGCCCCTAGCCTCATTATTTTTTTACACTGTACTAATAGTTGGAAAGTTTGGTTTCTAATCTAGGTTATACTTTACTTTCTTAAGAGATTTGGACACTATGTAATTCAGGGTGGTCTTGAACTCAATGTGTAGTCCAGGCTTGCCTCAAACTCATCATGATCCTCCTGCCTCAGCCCCCTAAGTGCTGCGATTATGGGCATATGCCACCATGCTTGCCTTATGATCCATTTTAATTATTATTGTTTTGTGTTTTTGAGACAGAGTTTCTCTATTCAGTTCAGACTGGCCTTGAACTCACTTTGTAGCCAGGCTGGTCTTGAACTCACAGGGATCCTCCCACCTTAGCCTCTTGAGTGCTGGGATTATAAGCATGTGCCACCATGCCCAGGTTTGATTAAAATTTTTTGATACTATGTCTCCATATGTGGACCAGGGTGTTCTGGTCCCAGGTGGTTTTCCTGCCTCATCTTCCCAAGTAGCTAGGATGACAGATATGTGCTGGTGTGGCTAGCTTGAGTTAATTTTTAAATATGATGTAAAGTCTGAATCAAAGTTCATTTTTTAATTTTGCTTTTGTTGTGTTTTTTGGTGCTGGTGATTGAACCCAGAGCCTCAAGCATGGCTACCCAATTGTTCCAGCATCATTTGTTGAAAAAGTCTATCCTTTCTCTTTTGATTACCTTTCCACCTGTGCTGAAAATCAATCTGTTTGGCATGGCTTTCTTCAAATCTTTTTTCAGTCTTTGCAATGTTTCTCCCTGCCTGTCTTTCAATGCCCCTAGTTACGGGTACACTCCATGCCAAAGTGGAAGAGTGACTTCGCAGGGTCCTTCCCAGCAGCACAGCAGCTCCAGTGCTACCCTCCGGGGGGTCCAGGTGGACCCTGAACATCTGGTTTTGTGCCACATGAGTGTTATGCCCAACAGAATGACCAGAGAACCTGAGAAAGGTTTGTCTTTGATTGGACTCATTCTCGTCTGTCTTAAAACGGTGAGTTCACCTTTCCAACAACCCACAACTATTTAGGGAAGAAAAGAAACACACTCATTATCTTTCACTTTTTTGTGGGAGGTAAGGGAAATAGAAATCAAAATACTTTAGGGTCATACCAAGATTATATGTTTATATGTTTGAAATTTAATGGGATATACTAGAACAATATTATCATTATATTTTAAGAACAAAGATTTCTGAAAAATCTGTCACTTCTGATTTAGTTCAATAGGCAGATTCAAAGCGAAAAATGTAATAGTAATGTGATATGGCTCCAGCCCCTGAATTCTAGTTAGGATTGCTTTGTGGTAGACTCGAGTGCTGGGAAATGAGTTATGCAGAAAAATACTTGTGTGGATTCAAAGATAAGTCACATTTTATATAGAAGTGTTGTGGTAAATTTAGTACTGCTCTGATAGTATGTTTTCCCCTATGATTCTAATTTTCTCAACTTTTCCTTTTCAGGTTGTTTCAGCCAAAACAGGTAAAATTTTTCTGACATGCAACTTTTCTGCCTTCATGTTTGATTTCAGTTGCTATTGTTAATTCATGGGCTACCCTGAAATATAAACGTTGTAGCAGGAAAAAAAAAAATCAGCATTTTCCGAGCATTCTCTATGAGTGCTAACCTTTGTGTTAAGGGCTGGGGAGACAATAACTGACAAGACAAATAAATGGATCAAACTCAAAAGACAATATTATTGTTAAGTATCGTGATGTGTAGAGCCATGTAGCAATACATTTCCTCATAGATAGATATGAGCAAAATATTACAATAATAGTCATTCTAGTCAAAGAAAAAATCTTACATTAGTCTAATTTATATAAATTTTCTTATTTGTCTTGGAGAAAATTAGAAATTTTTTTATTACATATTTAAGATTCCCTACTTAAAAGGAACTTTACTACTCCTAAAATTGCACACTTATAGTGTAGGTGTTTGGGAGACTAAAGCAGAAGGAGAGTTTCAGGCCAGTCTGGGCAATATAGGAAGACTCTTTCAAAAGCAACAATAACAATGAAACTAAAATATAGGCAATGGTGACTCATAGCTGAAAGGGACTTTCTTTTAAAAAGACTTGATCACTATTATTCATGAATAACTGACGGCAATAATAATTTCTCTAGAATCCTTTGCTGGTCATACAGTCTAGAAATTTTAGTCCCAGGATAGATATTTATGCTTAGGGGTTTAGATTATCTATAGGAACCATATAATATCAACTATCTCAACAATAAACTCTCAAAGTGATTCAACATTAATTAGAACAACTTACATTATTTTGTCTATGCCACAAAAAAGGATATAAAATCATGACAATTTTAAAATTTGGTATGAATATACGACTGAGTTATGAAATTTCATGAAACCCATGGATATACAGTTGGTTTTTAAAGATTATTATTGCTTGCTCTATTCTTATTCATTTACCTTTTTTCTTTTTCTTTTTCTTTTCTTGGGGGGGAGGTTAAACAAGGTCTTGCTATATAGTTTAGGCTAGCCTTGAACTTGTTACCTAGCTGAGGTTGGCCTTGAACCTCAGATGATCCTCCTGCCTCAGTCTCCAGAGTGCTGAGAATTACAGGCATGGGCCATCATTCCTGGCTCTTATTTATCTTATTAAGAGATCTTCAGGTCTGACCAGGAAGCTATGGGAAGGACTGTTTGGCTATATTCAAAGCGATTTAAAGTTTATTTGCAGTACTGGGGATTGGACTCAGGGTGTACCATGCTACCACTAAACAACCCTAAATTGCCCAGGCTCCTCTTGCACTTGCGACCCTCCTGTGTTGGCCTCCCAAGTAGCTGGAATTACAGGCATATGCCACTGAACCTGGCTTATGTTATTTCTTTATGTCGTTTAAGATGAAATCTCACCATGTTGCCTGGGCTGGCCTTGAACTCCCGGGCTCGAGTGAGACTCTTGCCTAAGCCTCCTGAGTAGCTTGACTTTTTTTTTTAGTAGCTTGACTTTTAAGTGATCTTTAAAATGGCTGGCTTTTTGGTGACAAAAATCTAGCTTTGTTATCTCTTCTAAGGTCGCAGCACACTCAGGACACACTGAACCCTAAGAACAGGCCTCCTTTAGTCCCTATGGCATCGACCCTTTGGAGATGAGAGAAAAGAAAGGGTCAGACTGAGATACAAGGATCCCGTTCATTCACTCATCCTGGCTTTTCAACAAATGAGATCTGTGTGACTTGTACTGTACCGAAGGCTTTGTCTTGGCTGTGTGTGTTTAGATTGCTTTTGAGCTTTGGCATGAGCTGTTTGTGTGTGGTTGGCCTTTGGGACCTTGGGCTGATTTAGATCTCTGAGCTGGTAGAATGCACAGATGCTGAGAGCCAAAAGGTTTCATTTCTGGCAGATCTGAGTGGTCGGATGTACATCTAGGGAATAACATTTTCTCTTTCATCAGTCTGGTCAGTGGGCTAAGCACAGGAATAAGAAAGGGGAGAAGGAACCAGTGCTACTTGATAAGCCTAATACTCATCACTCAAGCCTCTCTCTCAAATGTGTAGGGGGTATGGAGAGTGGGACTCTCATACTTTCCATCAGCCCCCCCCAGACTTAATTAATGATAAGAGTAATATCACCAGGGGCTGGGGCTGTAGCCCAGTGGCAAAGTGCTTACCTAGCATTGTGAGGCCCTAACTCTAGCACCTAAAAGGAAAAAAAAAAATGATGTTCCCTCAGAACCATCTTCCATCTTCTCCTTTTCACTTCTCACTTGTTCATCCTCATTCTTCATCTGCAACAGCAAGCAGAAACACCAAAACGACACTCAGGATGTGGAGACAGATTTATTCACATCAATAAATGATAGGGATCATTCCCAGAATACCTGGTCCTGATCCCTCGCAGTCTAGAGCTTATATGGGACAAGTAAGCAGCAAGTACAGAGGTAGAATGGCTTGTCAACTGGGGATTGGTTTATACAATGTGCATCATAGTGACCAGCTATGCACCATAGTGATCAGTCATTTCTAAGAGACAGGAGCAACCAGAACTAGAACAGGAACTATTACCTGGCCAACGATCGAACTGAAGTGTACTGGCTGGGGCAGGGGGCGGTGAGGCATTTTCTGTTACACATTTCATTTCCATAGTCCTGCTTTTCTCAATCTGTTCTCTAAGGGTCTATTGGGTACTGTCACCCTACCCAGGTCACCTGCCAGCCCACTCATCCTGCCAATGTCCACAGAGGCTTGTCCCACCTCTCATTTTGCCACCCCACAACGGAGCCATCAGACATCAGTAGGTGGTCCCACTACCTTCTCCTTACCTCAGATCGCCAGCTGCTGACACACTCGAATTCTCCCACTCAGACTGTGCCTCTCATCTCACATTTCCCCTGTCCCCAGGGAGCCGGTGAGATAGACTGTCACATCCTACAGAGAAATAGAATTCGGAGGCGTTGATCTGCTTTCCTGGTTGATGCTGGTCAGAGCCTGCAGGAGCCGATTGTAAAGCAAGCATCCTGTCTCTCTCTCCAACCTATGCTTGCCCCAGAATCCCCTAAACCTCACTTTTTCTGGTATGCTCCATGGCAGTGCCATCCAGTCTGGCCTTTCCAAATCCATCCAAATTTGCCTTCGTACATAAACACACACACACACACACACACACACACACACACACACACGATCAAATCCAGGAGCACTGTTTCACTGCGCTACATCCCAGGACTTTAAAATTTTTCCTTTAAATTTTAAGACAGTCTTGCTAAGTTGCCAAGGCTGGACTTGAACTTGTGATCCTCCTGCTTCAGCTTCACAAGTAGCTGAGATTACAGATGTGCACCACCGTGACTATCTCACATACACACTTTCAATGTGCCCTCACATACATTATTTCATTTAATCTTTACAATAACCCTAAAATATAGTTTATATTTCAAAGTAAATCCTAAAATGGAGATATTATTAATATTCCACATTTCTCAAAGAATGAAACTGAAACTAAAAGAGGTTAAAAGTTTGCACATATTCATATACCAAGGTGAAAAAAAGAGTTGGGGCTCAAACCTAGAGTTCCTGAGTCCAAACCCTTTGCTGTTTTTCATCATACGACCCTGAGTTTCATTCTGCAAATGCCGGCTCCTGGTACTACTCCTCACTAGCAAATGCGCCTCTCCTGAGTCAGTTCCTTAGAATGATCGTGGGGCAGGTTGTATGGCATCCTCAGGTGCTGTGACAGGCCCGAGGCAAGATAGTCTGTGACATGCTAACCCTTTAGGCCCACTCTAGGAATGCACTGTCAGGCCGCTCATATGCTGTGTGTAGCTGATTTGTTTATCATTTTCTCAGGAAGTTAGATCATTGCAGTAGAGCAGGACTGGGTGTCACAGTACATAATAGAAATGAGGGGGACAAAGGGAACAGGAGTTGAGAGACATCAGAAGGTTAGAAAAAGGATGTATAGTCTGTAGGAAAAATGATCAGAGGGACATATGGGTAGGATAAAAGGGGAAACCTAGGACTCCTAGGCTTTCTATTCTGCAAGGACCGAGGGGGACATGGGCCCTTCCTGCAGAATCAGCTTCTACTGGCAAATGTCTATCTCAGGTCTGTATCTTCTGCCAGCACATAACCCTCATGATTTCCTTTCGATGGCAAAAGAGACAGTCCTGGGTGATGTTCCAGGAATGTCTGGCCACTGCACAGTGGAGACTTTGTTCCTTTTTGCAGCATGGTTATTTCTGATATGCTGCCAAAGCCAACTCTCTGGGCTATTGGTACAGAAAGAGAAGGCTGTCTGTATTATGCACCAGGGATTAGGTTGGGGGAAGGGGAAGAATTGATACCGCAAATCACTCATCTATATTTATTCTTTCTACTTTCTTGCCTTATAGTTTTGCTTGCTTGTTTTGCCCTCTAGTCTTTACTTTGGCATATAGTGATTTTGCCCATCAAATGGCCAAGTGCCAGTTTGAAAAACTATCTTTGAGACAGGTTTTATTGTGTTATCTAGGCTGCTCTCGAACCCCTTGCTCTCAAGCAGTCCTCCTGCCTTACCCTCCCAAGTAGCTTGCATGGTACATGGCGCTTTTGACCCCTTCCACTTGGATTTCCTGTATTCAAGACATTTTTATGTCTGTATATCTGTGAAGCAGTAAATCTAATTATAATGCTGTGCCTTCTACCCCATACCCAAAATATAGGAATGCTTTGTATAAACTCATGACCTAAATATTCATATCCCTAGGACAAACCATAGCCAGGTGCACAGGAAAGAGAGAACATAGCATATCAATCTTATCCTCAGGCAGATGTTTGGATAGGAAAGAGAATAACATTTATTTTTATTTTATAGATAGGAATCTAAAAATTGTTCCACTCCAATAATAAAATGTAGTATGGAGCAATTATAACAAAGGACTCAATTCTCCTTCCTTCCTCCATTAGATTAAATTCCATTTGGGAAAGGTGCAAAGTACTTGAGAGAGTGACCATGGCAACTGGCGAGGTAGAGAGGGAGGTGGAGTCCATTTGGAAGCTATGCAGTCAGTTTAGGGACAGGGAGCCGCCATCAGAGGCAAAGCAGCCTGGGAAATTTTCAGGTTGCCAAACTAGAGAAGAA
>RJWT010033622.1:0-13871 GCA_004365215.1 Cuniculus paca
GGCAGTGAAGTTTTTAGGGTGCAGTAACACGAACAAGTTAATCGTGGGAGGAAAATAAAATACTAAAGTAAGGAAACCGCGGTGGTAGAAATTAAGAGCACCGTACACCACGTGGGGTAAAGAACATGAAGGCATCTTTGATTCACGGGAGCCCACTTAACCCTGAGTCAGTGGTGTGGAACCCTCATGGGAGTGGTGACAGTCCCAGGGCGTAGGCACAGTCCTCGGGCGTCACCTTCGATGTTATCTGGGAAAACACAACTGTCGGAAGCACAGGGTGAAGAGTTCATTTTTGAAAAACACCCTGCATCCTAAATTTTATCTTCTTGTTTTCATGTTTCATCAAATGGGTATTGTCTAAAATTGACATCCATTGAACAAGATGATTCATAGGGATTATAACGTGGGCGAGTCAGGAATATGACTATCTAAGGCTTGGAGGAACACGCTCAGGAATTTAAATATTTAAATCTGGGCCCATCCATCCTGTGCTGACCTTGTCACAGTGACAGCCTCACTTTAGATCTTAACTGCATCAACTTAGTAGGTGAAAGAAGTTCATTTTCCTTCTTTCACTCAGCAGGTTACCTACCTGGGGAGAAAAAGCCCATGTTTTGGGCTTTTTAGGTTGCCATGTGGCTCGGACCGTATGAACGTTGCTCAGGACCTGAAATGAGATTTTCTCCTTTGAAATTGTACTGTAGAAAGTTCTTTGATATATCACTACTTCTGAGTGCTGGAGTGCTAATGGTGGGAAAGGGGGAACTTTTGTTTTTATTTCATGCAATTCTGCAATGTTTTTCTTTTTACATCAAGTCCAGCATGCATATAACTTTTGAAATAATTAGTGAAAAACAAGCCTTCCAACATTTATTAATAAAACAATGAAGAAACTAATAAAGTGAATTCAGACTTGGGCCCTTGTGCCTGTCATAATTTGCTTAAGAGCTGAGACTGAAATTTTAGATCAAAATGGCCCCTTAAGAGACAGGACAAGCATTTTACATGTTGTCTTTTGACCTGTTGCTAAGACAGACACTGTCATCAGCTGGGATATATATCATGTTTCGCTTCAAGATTTGAGGACCCTGAATTACGCTTTTCCTGCAATTTAATCTCTTATGAAACGATACATACAAAAGGTTCTCCCTGCAGTTTACATAAAACAATGAAACACCAAAGTAAACTTTTGAAACTTTATGTAAAGTTTTATGCCAATTCTGGAAAGTTATGGCCAATTAAATTTGAATTGACTTTGTCTTTTAGAGAAGTTTTAGTTTAAGAAAACTAAGCAGAAAGTACTTACTTTTTAATTTAAAAAACCAGAAGTACAAATTGCAAACTGGTAGGTTCCAACAAAGTTAGGTGGTGTAGCCACGGGGGCCTGTTGTATTAGACTCTGCATGTTTCGGTGCATTTGAAATAGTTCACAATTTAAAAAAATACTAATAATTCCAATAAAAATTAGATTGGGACATAAAATAGATACAAAGAGAATTAAACAGAAATTCAAAAGAAGTAACATTCTAAGGTAAGAGATTTTGAGTGTGAGACTTAGGTTTGTCTTTTATTTCTCTTTTTATTAGCACGGATAATTAGTTGATGTGTTTTTTTAATGAGTACTTCAGGGTTTCAATTAAATTTTAAAAGGGTAAAACATATGATGGTTGTTAATTATAAAATGTGTCAGGCATACCAAACTAGATAAAAGAAGCTCACCACCCAAACCCTGCCAACAGCTTTGCACTATTCCTGTTTCATCATAGATATATATCGTCCATCCACCCATCAATTTACCTTATATTCTGAGGTACTGCAAATTTACAGACATTACTAAACTTGTCTGACTTTTGCCATGCATACTATTAAACTTGAGTCTTTGTTTACGTCCTTGTTTGATGTAAAATCTAACGTAACGAAAGTCACGACCTTGTGTTGATTTTATGTATAATCAAGAGTAGAGAGAGGAAGCTAGGGTGGCCAGGGTTCACAGGACCTGGGAGTGACAGTGGGTGCACTAGTGGAGGTGTGGGGGGAGTCCTCATGGCTGGCAGGGCTCATGGTCAGGAGGCCCACCTTTCCCTGGGTGGGGACAGAGGCCAAGTGCAGAACCCATTGTGTAGCCCAGGCTGACCTCAAATTTACAGTGATCCTCCTGCATCAGCCTCCTGAGCACTGGTATTACAGGTATGAACCACCATGGTTCATACCATGGCTTTTTTAAGATCCAGAAAATCTCAACATCTCAAATATCCAGGACGTAATAAAACATCATTTATCTTATCAAGAAAATCAGGAAAATCCCAAATTGAATAAGAAAAGACACTCAACGGACACCAACACTAAGACAAAGCAAATGTAAGAATTGTCTAAGATTTTAAAGGAGCCAAATAAAAATATGTTAATACACGACTTTAGATGGGCTTGCAGCAAATTTAAAATATAGGAAGAAATACAGTCTTAACAAGAAGGAAATCTCAACATTAAAAATGGAAGAAATGAAGACTCAAGTGGAAATTCTGAAACTGAAAAATAAAATCGAGAGAAACAAACGAACAACCTTCCCCCCCGATTCATTGGACGGACTCAACAGCAGAACAGAGAAAAAGAGAAAATCACCAGTAAACTTACGATAAGAAAATAGAAATTACACAACCTGACGAGCTGAGATAAAATTGGTGAAAAAAGAAAGAAAAGAAAATCTCAGGAACCTGTGGGATTATAACAAAAGATCTAACATTTGAGCCATCAGAATCCCAGAGGGGAGGAGAGTTTGGAGTTAAACAGGCATTTTAGAAAATAAAGATTGAGTGGTCTCCAAAGGAGAAATAAAATATTTTCAAGCCGGGTGTGGTGGTACACACCTGTAATCCCAGCACGTGGGAGGCTGAGGCAGGAGGATTGCTGCTAGTTTAAGGTCAGCCTGGGCTACAAAGTGAGTTCAAGACTGGCCTGAACTGCACTGTGAAACCCTGTGTCGAGAAAAAAAAAAAAGAAAGAAATAAAATATTCTCAGATAAAGTTTAAGAGATCTGTCACCAGTAGACCTACCCTAAAAGAGTGGTTGAAAGAAAATCTCTAAACAGAAAGAGCATGAATTTAAAAAAGGAATTTTAGAACATCAGAAAGGAAGAAAGACCAATGAAAACAGTAAAAATAGGAGTAAATACTATAGGTTTTTCTTCTGGGTTTTGTAAACTATGTTTGATGACTGAAGCAAAAATTACTATTACTATTATTATTTGATTTTTTTTGGTGACAGGGTCTTGCTTTGTTGTTCAGGCTGGCCTTGAATTCACTATGTAATGGAGGCTGGCCTTGAACTTGAGGCAATCCTCCTGCCTCAGCCTTCCAAGTGTTGGGATTATAGGCATGTACCACAACACCTGGCTGCAAAAAATATTAAGAATATGCAATGCCATTTTCCATGTCTGTCTGTCTCCTAAAAAATGCTTTGTAGTGCTTTCTGGTAGCTATCTTTTCTTCATACTGCTTAGAGTTTATAGATGCTGTTGCTGGAAGGAGGTTGGTCCTGGAAGTGGTGTTCCATGAGTTGGTTTTAACAACAATGCTTTTTATTCGTAACTAGGCTCACATTCATTAAAGAAGCATTCAAGTAAAGCGGGAGTATTTGTGTAAATGCTAAGTATGTGCTATAACTTCTTAATTTGGAAATCTAATATAAATTAGTTTTATAAGTTCACTTCTGTGATTTTGACATAAACTTCTATTATTTTGATATGCTATTAATGATCAAGCTCTAGTCTTTGTTTTAAGTTCTCCTGTATGAGGACAAGGAGAAGCATAAGAGAAAGTATTAATCCAGATCTAAGAAAGAAAGCAGTTCAACTCTGCGTGGTCAGTGGCGACACCTATTGGCTCGCTTATGGCAGGGGTTTTGTGCAGACCAGAAATGAGGATCAGGATGATTTATTTACTCCAGGTTCAGATGAAAGAAAGAGAAAAGAAAGGTATTGGGATGAGCAAAACCAAAACCACATCAGCGCCTCCTGACTCAGACCTCTGCCAGCACTGCCTTTGCCACTGAACGTTACTACCGACCAAGCAGATGTGGAAGTCTGAGGCCTGCTGTCTCGCTAGGCGTCCAGCTCTCCCTCCACCCTCCACAACAGCCATCACCAATTTTGTGGATTCTCACCTCTGACATCTCTCATCTCCACCTCTCTCTTCTGAACTGTAAGCCCCACCTCTCGCCAAGCGCCACTTCCGGACACTCACTACTGGAAGTTTGGTGTTACATTGCCCTGACCCTAGGGTGGGTACTGGATGAAGAAGGTGAGACAGCAAGGTCAAGTCCTTGGGTCAAAGCCCCACACTCAGCAAATGGTGGAGCCTGGGTTAAGCTCAGGCAAACCGGTTCCAGGTTTTGTTCTCTTTAAGATGACACTTTACTGTCCTTTGACAGACGTGCCATGTCACCCCCAGCCCTCTGTGGGCTATTTCTGTTCCCTCTGGCTCTTTCACATTAAGACCTGGTCTCCCCTCAGCTCTTAGCTCAGGTGCTGCTTCCTCGAGAGGAAGCTCTGACTATGGACTTGAGAGTTCTCTTCTAATGTTAGCATTGGGCACAAAACGTTTCGCTCCAACAATGCTTTAGTTAACATCTCACAAGTTATATATTGCATGTTCATTTTTTGTACAGTACAAAATATATTCTAATTTCCTTTTATACCAATTGATTATTTAGAAATTTGTTAATTTCCAAATAGTCAAGCTTTTCTCACTTATCTATCAGTTATTGATGTCTGATTTTATTCCATGTGCTCAAAGATCATATATTATATGGGTTTCAACTCTTTCAAATTGGTTGAGGTTCATTTTCTGAGCATGCATTTATCTTTGTGAATATTCCATATGTACTTAAAAGGAATTGTATTTTACTATTTTGAGGTGAAGTATTGTACAAATACCAATTCAATCTTGTAGCTGATGTTATTTGATTCTTTTACAGTGTTACTAATTTTCTGTCTGCTAGTTCTGTATCACCGTGAGAGAAATATTAAAGTTCCCAACTAGAATTGTTGCCTATTTATCTTTTCAGTTCTACACATTTTTATTTCAAGTACCTTAACACTCTGATGTTGGCTGTGTACATGGTTAGTGTTCTTATGTTTTCTTGATGAATTATCTCTCTCATTGTTAGGTAATAATTACTTGGATGTTAATGTCTTTTGAATGGTATATCTTCTTCCATCCTCCTACTTTTAATTATCTGCATTTTTATATTTAGGGTGGCTTCTTATATAGAGCATGTCATTGGGTTTTTGTTTTGATGTGCATTTTCCTGATAACTTATTACATGTTCAGTGTTATTATATTTTTATTGGCTTGCCATGTTTTCCTTTTTTTGAAATCCAATTCTTTTGCTCATTTAAAAAATTGAGTCAAGAGAGACCAAGATGGTGGAGCAGCAAGCAGCAGAGAAAACAGCCTCTCTGAGGGTCACCCATCAGACACTAGAATATAGCATTGTGAGGAAGACAAGAAGGAGGGAAGTGGGACCTCTGGACCCAGGAAGAATCAGAAGTGTGAATTGAAGCCCATGGAGAGAGCAAAGAGAGAAACTCCAATGAAGAAGTCGGTAACCGATGGCGCCTTCTCCCTGAGACAAGACCCACTGCATGACAGGAGTGGTTTAAACCTGCAGACCCAGGAGGCCTCTGCAGAGAGATGTGGTAGTGGAGGGGAGCAGCAGACATGAGGGACTGCACTGGCTGGCAGTGAGTGCAGAGGACTTAGTCCCCCACGGGAGACAGCAATTAGCTGGGAGCCATCGTGGAGATGAGTTAGCTAAGCCCAGAACCCAGAACTGGTGCTGACTCCATCTAGCAACTCCCACCTGGGTTTACACCTATGGAAATTGCTTGGATAGCAGTAAGCCCAATAAGTCTGGTCTCGGTGCAGGCCTACTGAGATTATCTACTACCCTGCCAAAAAGCTACTGCTGGCTTGCTGGGAGAGATCCGCATGAATTAGGACTCTGTCTCTACAGGTTGTCTACTAGTGAAAACAGAGAGAACCCTGGAAGTGAACTTTTCTTTTCTCTTTCTCCTTCATTGTTTGATCTTGTTTTTATATGAGTGTGAATGTGATTCCTAGCCTCTTCATGGATGTGATTCTGCTCTGTTCTTCCTTTTATCTCTTTCGTTTCTCTTTTCCTTCAGTCTTCTGCACCAGTTTCCCCAAGTTGTTGTGATCCACCTTTGTCCTGAAATCTTACTTCTACTCTTTTTCTCTTCTTCCACTTCTCTATTTTCTCCTTAATCCATTTTAAATTTTAACCCCTGAGGGCAAAACTGATTTGTATACTGTATATAATTTTCTGGTTTGTTTATAGTCACAAACCTAGTTCATACAGTTAAAAGTGGCAAATTAAGGGTCAGTTTGTCATTCTCTAGGATGTGTTTGATGCTATTGGTACCACTATAGCCAAAACTGACATAATTGTTCTAAACAGCTATTGGTCCTGGTATTCCATGACAGAGATTGACTAAGGGTCACAGAACCAGGAACTGGGCCAAACAAGTAACAACTTCTCATCTCCAATAAACTGAAGAGGTAAGATCTTCTAACAGACTCGAACGCAAAAACCAGCCACACTTGGAAGATACCTTAGAGAAGTAGTCATCACCTAGGACCCTAAATACTAGCAATAAAGCAACCCACCATAGGCAATTTACAAGCATCACCCCAGGAATTGAACTAAAAAAAAAAAAAAGAAAAGAAAAAAGAAAAAAATGAAAAGACACTTAAACAAAATGCAACCTTAGACATCAAGATCATCAAAGGCAAATCCAGGGGCAATGAGGTGGGACAATCCAAAAGCCTCCCACCTGGCCTCCCTGAAGTGGTAACAACAAAGCAGTTGATTAAGGCACTGGAAAAAATGAAATCAGAAGTAATTTCTCAGATAAAGACCATGCTTAGTGATGCTAGAGCAGATACAGACAAAAAAAAATAGATGAGGTTAAGAAAATTATGGAAGCTCAGCATACAAAAGAAATGGAATCCATAAAGCAGATTCAAGCAGATATCCAGGAGAATAAAAATTCTACTGACAGTATTTGAAGCAGATTAGGCTAATGTGAGGATAGGATCTCAGATATTGAAGACAGGCTTGCAGTTAGCATTCAGGAAAAGAAAGATTTCTCAAAAATATCAAGGGACCATGAGAAATCAATCCAGCAGCTGCTAGATGAGACAAAGAAGAATAACTTAAGATTGACTGGAATCAATGAAAAAGGTACCACAAATGATATTAAAAAAATGTTCACAGATGTCATGGCAGAAAAATTTCCTGGTAGAGAAAAACAATTTGATGTACAGATAGGCAAGGCATATATAATTCCAATTAGCCATGGTCCAAAAAAAAATTCTACAGCCAGACATATCATAGTCAAGATTCTAGAAATTCAACCCAAGAATAGAATCTTAAAAGCTGTTAGGCGAAAGAAACAAATCACCAAAAAGGAAAGCTCATCAGAATCGCAGCTGGCTTCTCAGCACAAACCCTCAAGTCAAGGAGAGCTTAGAGTGAAGTACTCCAGGTTCTAAAGGAAAACAACTTACAACCCAGATTGATGTACCCTGCAAAACTATTTTTGATGGAGAAATAAGATACTTCCATGACAAAGAACATCTGAGGAAATTTATAACCACTGAAACCAGCACTCCAAAATGTTCAGAAGGACATTCTAGAAAGAGATAATAAGGACTACACCTCCATGAACCCCAATAGAAGGAATCCACCAGGCAAGGCAAACAATTAGAGGGAGGGGGAAAAGGCGGGGGGGGGACAACAACAGGAAAATAACATGACAAGAATAAGTCAATACGTATCAGTTATAACCATCAAGGTTGATTGTCTAAATTCACCAATCAGAAGACACAGACTGGCAGAATGAATCAAGAAGCAAGATCTCACAATATGCTGCTTACAAGAAACACATTTAATTCAAAAAGAAATTCATAGACTGAAAGTCAAAGGATGAAAAACAATACTCCATGCAACAGGAACCCAGAAAAAAGTAGGACTAGCTATTCTATTTGCAGACAAAGTGAATTTCATGGTAAGACTGATTAAGAGAGATAAAGAAGGTCACTACATCCTAGTAAAGGGAACAATCCAAGAGGAAAAGATAGCCATCATAAACATATGTACAACAAATGCCAGTACACCCAACTATATAAAACAAATACTGATGGACAAGAAAAATCAAATAAGCCCCAATACAATTGTATTGGGAGACCTCAATACCCCACTGTCACAAAAAAGACAGATCAACTAGACAAAAAATTAATAATGAAATATTAGAACTGAACCAAACTTTTGAACAAATGGACTTAATAGATATCTATAGTGTTCCACACCATGACATCAGAATACACTTTCTTTTCAGTTGCACATGGAACATTCTCCAAAAAAGACCACATACTAGCCCACAAAACATGCTTAAGTAAATGCAAAGGAAGTGAAATTATCCCATGCATACTATCAGACTGCAGTGCAATGAAATTAGAAATCCATGGCAAAAGAAAACAGAAGAACTTCACAAACAAAACTAAATAGCACCCTGCTGAACAATCAATAGGTCATAGATGAAATTAAAGAAGACAGACAATTTTTACACTTGAATGATAACAACAATACAACATACTGGAACTTATGGAACACAATGAAAGCAGTCTTAAGAGGAAAATTTATAGCAG
The DNA here is from genome assembly GCA_004365215.1 of Cuniculus paca. NCBI lineage: Eukaryota > Metazoa > Chordata > Mammalia > Rodentia > Cuniculidae > Cuniculus > Cuniculus paca. The sequence goes on from RJWT010033622.1 coordinate 8,731, forward strand.
TGAATACCCATATCAGGAAAACAGAGCAAGCACATATAAACCACTTAATGATGAACCTCAAACTTATAGAAAAAGAAAAGCAGGCAAAGCCAAAAGCTTATACAAGGGAGGAAATTATAAAGATCAAAGAAATTAACACATTGGAGACTAAATAAAAAATAACACAATACAAAGAATCAATGAATTGAAGAGTTGGTTCTTTGAAAGAGTAAATAAAATTGACAAATTCTTAGCCAACCTTATCAAAAGAAAGAAAGAAAGAAAGAAAGATAATACTCAAATCCACTCAATTAGGAATAAAAGAGTGAAATCACAACAGATACTGCAGAAATTCAGAAGATCATCTATACCTACTTTGAAAACTTGTATTCTAATAAGATGGAAAATACAGAAGAGATGAACAGATTCCTAGATACATACGAATTACCAAAGCTGAATCAAGAAGATATAAAAATCCTAAATAACCCAATGTCAATAAATGAAATCAAAGATGTAATTAAAAAATCTATCAACAAAGAAAAGCCCAGGCCCTGATGGATTCACTGCTGAATTCTACAAGAAATTTAGAGAAGACAAAACACCACTACTTCTCAAACTCTTTAATGAAATTGAAAGGGAAGCCATACTCCCAAATTCATTCCTGGAAGCAAGCATTACCCTGATACCAAAACTGGAGAAAGACTCAACTAAGAAAGAGAATTGTAGGCCAATTTCCCTAATGAACATAGATGCAAAAATCCTCAATAAGATAGTGGCAAAAAGAATTCAGCAAATCATCAAGAAGATTGTACACCATGATCAAGTAGGATTCATCCCAGGGGTGCAGAAATGCTTCAGCATATGTAAATCCATAAATGTAATACACCATATTGACAGAGCCAAAGACAAAAATCTTATGATCATCTCAATAGGTGCAGAAAAAGCTTTTGACAAAGTCCAGCACCCATTCATGATAAAAACCCTACAGAAAATTAGAATAGATGGTCTTTATCTCAATCTGATAAAAGCCATCTATGACAAACCAACATACTAAATGGACAAAAACTGAAAACTATCTCTCTAAAATCAGGAACAAGACAAGGGTGTCTACTGTCTCCAGTCTTATTCAATATAGTGCTGGAAATTTTAGCTGGAAATTAGACAAGAGAAAGAAACAAAAAGAATAAAGATAGGAAAAGAAGAAGTTAAACTATCATTATTTGCAGATGACATGATACTCTACATAGAAGACCCCAAAAACTCCACTAAAAAACTGGTAGATTTAATAAGCAAATTCAGTAGCATAGCAGGATACAAAGTCAACACTCAAAAATCAGTATCCTTCCTGTACATGAATAACAAACTCACTGAGAGAAAAACCAGGGAAACCATACCCTTTACAATAGCATCCAAAAAAATGAAACACCTAGGAATCAATCTAACAAAGGATGTAAAAGACCTCTACATTGAAAACTACAGTACTCTGAAAAAGGAGATTGACATGCATACAGCACATACATGATGAGAGAGGCACAGAGACAGGAGACGAGAGTACCTGTCCTATGTGCTGTGTGTTTACCATGTGGCTTTGCTAACCCCAAAACGCTCTTCCACTACCCTGGGGTGCCCCAGCCCGGTCCTGGGCGCTCACCTTGCTACCGTCGAAGGCACAGAGGCGCACGTGCCTGCTGAGGACCTGAATGCTTGTTCCCGGGAGAGGGATCATCTTACAGCTCCACAGCGTCAGGACCAGCGAAACACGGCTGGGTCTCGGCCTGATCTGAGAGAGGAATTAGAGAGAGTTTATTTTTGTTACTTAGCATACAGATCCATTGTCCAAAGCATCTTTTGTAAGTGCGGCTTAAGAAAATATACACAGAATTAAAAAAGAGATAATAAGGAAAAATTTTATACAAACACACGCAAATATGAGAAATGTCTTAATACTCTGTTCATTTAAAGTCAAAACCTGTCATTTTGGGTAAAATTTTCAAAGTTGTATTTGGAATATCTGCATTTTTCTTAACTACTTAAAAGCTGCAATGGGAAGAATGGGCAGTAGGAACAGGAATGGTGTCTGAGCTGACCGTGGAACCACAGTTTTCCTGTCTCCAAGTTCGCTACGCACGATGCATCTGAGTGTGGAAGATCACATGGCATAGCGACCAAGGACCCTGGCAGCAATATTACCCAGATAAATGCCTCCTTCTTTTCTTTTTTAAATTCCAAGCAACTATCTACCTCGTTCTTTGACTTCTTACTTGGATCTGTTGACAAGGAAATGCACTATTTGATGAGATTATGCAGATCTATTTCACAGACAAGAGGTCAGATGAAGAATAAACAAATGGGCATTCTAGCTTTTTATTTTTTAAGGACTGCCTCAAACAGTTAACTTTCCATTTTGCTTTATGACCATGAGCCTTTTCATTTAAATAAATTTGTGGTTGTAAGTAGTAAGACAATATCTAATGGTTGTCACCTTTTTAAGAAATGAGAGCTAAATATTTAGTTTTCTGAGCATAAATTTGTAACATTAAATGTACATTAAATAGACCAAATATAACATTTTTGTTGACTTACAAAACAAGACACTAAATACTAAGAAGGTTCCAGGTCATGCTAAGGTTGGGTGGGAAAGGGGTGCTGAGATCCTGCACTGCCTGACGCCCCCTCCCATGAACCTGACCACTAAATTCTCTTACTCTTCCCTTAGACTGTGGGGAAGGGAGGCAGATGGAGAATGTAAGCAGGAGGGCAGTGATGTGTTCTATCTAACGTGTTCTAATGTGTTCTAAGCAGAATGAAGTATCGAGTATTTTCTACCTCAAATACTGAGATAGCAAGAGTCCTTTACTCTTAGTCCTACCCAATAGAGTACAATCATAAAGTTCTGCTGCTTCCTTCTTCATACTTAATAACATATTACAACAGTACTACTGAGGATGACACTTGCTGTGTTGATCAGCTTTCCGTTGCTGTAACAGATATCCGAGACCATCACTTTAAGAAGGGGGAAATGTCTATGTCAGCGCCTGGTTTCTGTCCTGGTCAGTTGGCCTCACTGCTCCTAGTCACTGAGTTGAGGCACTGCATCAAGGTGGCTGGGAAGCAGAAGGGAGTGGGGAAGGGGCTGGGGTCTCACTATGCCCTCAAGGGCACACCACTGTGACCCGTGTCTCCCCACTAGGCCCTGATCACGGGCTTGCAAACACATGGGGGACCATGGGGACAGCCACGCACATTTACCACATGGCTAAGCCTTGCCATATGAAGTCATTCTCAGGGCAACTTGACATTGGAAGGATGGCCAGGCTCATTTGTACTGATGAAGAAACAGGTAAAGAATGATTACGATTGAAGCCTGGCATTTTTCCTTTGTAACAACTGGAGAAAGAGAGCAATAGAGAAGGGAAACAAGATAAAGTCAAGGTACCAGATCTAAGTTTTATCTCACCTATGAAAATGTCACATGTAAAAAATTCCAGTGTAGAAACAACTCTTTGGTTTCTGCAGTGCATCAACTCACATGTTATTTGTATTTACTGACCGTAACTACACTTACAGTGCCCGATTTAGCATCCCACACCAGATCTCTGAAGGCCAGCTGCGATGCTGTGAGCTCTGGCTGTAAGAAGGAACTTGCTCGAAATTGATTCCCTGTAAAAATAATTCATTCCTTGATTTTCTCGCAAAAAGAGGAATAGAATTCAAAAGCCAACATCCATATTACTACAAACTTGGGAACAGAAACTTTCAAAATGCCAAACTGCTTACTAGGAACTAACTTTCTTTCTTTCTTTCTTTCTTTCTTTCTTTCTTTCTTTCTTTCTCTTTTTTTGCCTTTTAAGACAGGGTCTTGCTATGCAGTTCAGTCTGGCCTTGAACTCACTTTGTAGCCCAGGCTGGTCTTGAACTTGCAATGATTCTCCTGCCTCAGCCTCCCGAGTAATGGGATTACAGGTGTTCATCACCCAGCTGGAACTTGCTTTCTGAGACAGATGTTCTACCCATACTTATTAAAACAATACAAAATTTAAAGAAATACACAGATAAAAGATCATTTTAAGGCAGCTTAAAGAAAGATCTTGAAGAATTTTAGGCCAATAACATGCCTCATGATGAAGATGATTCATTCAAATATTTTTGTAAAATGCAGAAATCCCTAAGCATTTTGTAGCTTTTGGAAAAAAATAATCCCTGGTTTCACATAACACAAAAGTATTTTTACCATTTATTCCAGTTTAGTTATGAAGAATACTTTTTTATTTTTTATCTTAGAGCAAAATATATTTATTGAAAGAAAGCTGCTGTTTCAGTGAGAGACAGAAGGGGTCCCAAGTAGGCTGCCCTAGTTATGAAGAATATTTCTTATAAAATCACTTATTCATTCAACAAACAGTTTTAGAGTCCCTGTTCTGTGCTAAGTGCTATGCTAGGAGCTGGAAATAGAACAGTGAATGAAGCAGATGGGTTCCCTGCCCTCGTTAGCTTACCACAGAGTGAAGGAAAGGGCGCCCAAGTGAAAGGAGTAGAGGGACCGACACTATGACATTGAGAAGGCCCCTTCCCCCTCGTAAGGTGGGATTTGTCCTGAGACCGGTAGGATGGGCTGGGCACTTTAGGGAGCGTCTGGAAGAAGCTTTCCAGTGGAGGCAACCTCAATGCAGCCCTTCCGTGGATAACCAGTCAGTCAGACAGGAGACACCCTGCCCTGCAAGATTCCACTCTGAAATGGGCTTATAGCCATGAGTCATCAACTGCTGGGAACCCAAGACTGAACAAGGAATCAGAAGTGCCATATTGAGAGGGATCCAGAAAAACCTCTCTGCAAGGAGGAGCAGATAAAGGGAGTCTTAGGCAGAATGGGCTAGGGCTGGCGGTTGGTTCTTAAAGGCGGTGGTGTGAGGTGTGCTGGGGGAACTGAGGGGGGAACTGGGCCAGCAGAAGGAAGTGGGGAGGTGCAGGCTAAAGACACTGGAAAAGGACAATAATGCAAGGAGTCGTGTTTTTGGAAAAAAGAAAGAGACAGGCACCCAGAGCACAAATAATCAGACGGGCCTCTGATAGGACCAGGGGTTTTTGTTTGCTGTCACGGGGAAGACGAGGAAAAGATGAGTGCCAGCGAGGGGTGAGATTCAGCATCTCCCTCAACTTATTTT
>RJWT010033623.1:0-13861 GCA_004365215.1 Cuniculus paca
TGCAAATCGAGACGCATTTTATTAGGCGGGGACGCGGTAAGGGAAAGAGAGATGGCAGCATCTGCTCACTTCCCCCTCCCTGCCTAGGAGGCAGGAACAGCGACTTGGGGTGACATGTGGGGAACCTGGCCTCGTGGTGTCCCCTGTCTGGCACTGGCCTTGGGCAGACTGCATAGAAATGCTCCCGGTGACCTTGGGATGCTCTTGCTTGTCATGAAATGCAGAGGCGAGGGTGCCCAGTGGGTCTGCATCCCCACTTCCTGCCTCTGAGGCAGCTCTGGACAAGCACCCTCGCCCTCATTTCTCTCCTCTCTCCCTGGACCTTGGTACTGGCCTCTTCATGCAGCCTCCACTGTACCATCTGCCCGGCCTCTGCACTGTGGTTGGACAGATCTCCATCCAGGACAGCCTGAGCGCGGCACTCCTCCAGGTAGAAGCTCTGTCTCTGGGGCTCTGGTTGCTCCTGAGGCCACAGGTCTGAATACACAGGAAGGGGCTGGCATCCTGTGTCCTGGCCACAATGACCGCTCCCAATGCTGCTCTCCTTTTGCTGCTGTGAGCTCCAATTCTGAGCTTGCAAACAACTGGTAAACGATTACTATTGAGTGTAGAGATAGAGAATCACACTTCCCAAGAAGGAGACATAGTTAGAATACAACTATTTAATATGTTTAATATGTGTGTTAGGAGCAACACCTTTTTCATAGAATCAAACATTCTGTGCCCCAGGAAAAGGCTCTCGCACACGTGTGCTCAGCCTTCTGGGCGCTAAGGGAGAATGAGCTGCTGGGTCCACCTTCACCCCAACCTTGCAGCTCCCGTGGATTTCATGGCTTGGGTGAGCAGCCCGCCTCCCTCCTGGAGCTTGGCCCTGGGCATCTGCTTCAGAGTTTGTTCCCACCACCACTCAACTACTGTTGAACAGACAGCTTCCTCTTCTGTCCTTTCCAACGCTATGCGACGTGCCGTCATTTTTCTAAACCTTTCAGTGTTCCCCTGGCACTTCTATCAGTTCCGCAGGTGATGTGCAGACCGCAGTTCCTACCCCTTCCCTTACAAAGGCTCCTCCTCCTGACGATATGCCCATGTCTTCCAGTCTGAATTGCAGAGCTGGCCTCTCTCTTGGTATCAAAGAGTCGTGATTTCTGCTTGAACTTACCTGGACTCCAAGCAAAGATTCCTATCACTTTTAAAAGTATCAGAAGGGCTGGGGATCTAGCTCAGTGGTCTAAGTGCCTGCCTGGCAAGCACAAGGTCGTGAGTTCAATCCCTGGTGCTGAAAAAAAAAAATAAAAGTATCAGATCAGGGGGCCAGGGATTTAGCTCAGTGGCAAAGCAAACTGACAAGCGCAAGCTCCAGAGTTCAATTCCCAGCACCAAAAATAAATAAATAAATAAATAAATGTATATATATTTGTCTATATACCAAATTATATGTTTATATATACACATGTGTATTATATATATTTGTCTATATATCAAATTATATGTATCTATGTATCAAATTATGTTCCCTTACTAAAAAAAAACTCGAAATAGAAATAACTTAATCTAAGTAATAGAACTGAAAAAATTGAGTGTATCTTTTTAAAAGAAATGCACCCTTTGCTATAAAAAACTGCTATAATGCAGTAAGAACATAGAAAGAACCCTGGAGAAGAATGAGAGGCCTATGTTCTGTCCTGGCTGTGACCCTAAATGTCTGGGCTCAGGCAATCCTCTTCCTTCGGGAGCTTGGTCTCCTCACTGTTGGAAAGTAAGCTGAACTGTCTACACGGTCATCAGCATGGCTTTTCTTTTCCTTATCACACTTTACCCCAGCCGGAGAAACCTGTCCATAGCGAGGCTCTTTCCTTTCTCCCTTTCCCTAATATGTAGTCCTCTCCCCTTATGACCACTCAAAAACATCAGCACAACCATCATACCGTGATCTCCCTGAGGCAGAGGTTGTGTCTCTTTATTCGTCTTTCAATCCCTGGAATGTAACACGGGTCCTGGGAAATGGTGGGTGCTCAGTAAACATGTGAATGCATGAGTGAATGAATGAATGAATGAAAGAATTTGCTTATCTCAGAGCAAAAGAGACATGAAATGATATTTGAGTTTTTACGTTAAAGCAGCCAACAAAACCCATTAAACCTCTGGGTTTCTAAGCAAACAAGTGCAGCTTCTTTCTTTTCTTTCTTACAATCTTTTCAGAGCAGCGCTGTCTTGCAGAACTTTCCAGCTCTGCAACACAGCCATACTAACACGTGTGTTACTGGGCACTTGAGGATAGCTAAGGAACTGAATTTTAACTTTCATTTGATTTCAATTAACTTACGTTTAAGTAGCCAAAGAGACCATTAACTACTGTATTAAATTGTGCAATTTTAGTGAAACGTTTTAGTGTAGTCTTTACTAGTAAATGTTTGCAGTACGTAGTATTTACTTTCATTGTGGAGTTGGTACGTATTCATAACTCATCTCAATTTTTTTATATCCTCCTCCCTACAATTCCATCCTGACTGCATATTTTTTTCCCCTGTACTCCTTCCTCACTCCTTCTCTTGATCCCCTTCCCACTTGAGAAAGATCTCTTTCCCTACTTCCTATTATCTAACTTTTATGTTGCTATTTATATTTTGGGTTTTGCATGTAAGAGAAGACATTTCTTCTGAATTTGTTGATATTTTGGAGTCCAGGTTTGCAAAGTTGTTTCTAATCATCTTTTGAATTATCTCTTTAGACCCTAATCTTAATATTGCTGCATTGTGATCAGGAGCTCAAATCTTGAGTCTTTGGGGGACACTTCCTATTTAAATCATGGCAATCCATGCTTCAGTTTCCTCATTTTTTTCTCTGCATAAGGTCGCTAGGAGGACTAAATTTCTTAAGCGTAAAGTTCTGATAATAGTGCCTGGCCTATCCTAAGTGCTCAGGTGAGTATGACCCATTATTGCACTGCTTTCGTTCACGTTCTGCTAGGCTGGTCCTTCTCACAATCAGAAAGAGAAGGGGAGAGTGAGAGGCGGACAAGGCTGTGCTGAAGTCAGGTGAGTCTCTTCTAAACCCTGCATTCCTCACACTCACATCTTCACCTTGGCAATGGCAGAAATATTTACACCACGGTAATTGGCTTAATCTTAGAGCACATGAATTTGTGATGTTTATCAGTCTATAAAAGGGTTTTTGCTACATGAGAGTAACAGAATGGATAGAAAGATTGTTGAAGGAATCTTTACTTTAACTGGAGTGAAATCTGCATTGTGAAATTCTGCCTCTTAGGGCTACCTGAACAATGCATAGGACCTCGGCTGACCACTCTTCAGCCTAATGAATTTCCTCACCACACCACCAGTATATCCACAAATATACGTGTTGAAGGCCAAATGTAGCTGTTGTTTGGGGAAATCTCTCAGAGTTTACTTCTCTTTAGAATACACAAGGGAACAACTATACTTGGGACCTTCACAATGGCCGCAGTGATTTTTCTACACTGTGTTTCATATCATGTTAGGGCTAAAAATCCCTCACTGACTCTGCCATCTTTTAGATCAAGTCCAACCTCGTTACCACAGGAAGCCAAAATTCAGTGATGACTCAGTTCCTTTCTTCTCCTTTCTCTTTCCAAGCTTCATTTTCATCACACTCCTTGCAGAGCAAATGCATCTGGCTGCTTCAGGCCTCTGATGTTTAATAAGAAATATGATGGGTTGTCCACCATGTGCAAAGAAAAAATGCTCTTAAATTCAAGCATGAACCTGTGTAGACTCCCTCCTCCTCCTCATGCCCCCACCACTGCCTTTTCTTTCTTTTTGAAAGAAACGACTGCCTCTTTGTGATTATGGGTATCAGAATCTTCCATCAACAATCCATAGGCTCTCATGCAAACCAGCTCCCCCTCTGCGGGCGACACCAACAGGACAGGCAGAGAAGAGGTGGGAGGGTCAAGGTAAAAATACTTGATTCCATCCCCAACTATTTATTTTATTTATATAAAGCAAAATTCCCATTACAGTTGTCTGATCCCTTACACAAAATTCCAAAATTGGCATCTAAAATTAATTCTCCCTGTCAGGCAAAAACATACAAACAACCTGCCCTGCCCCCACTCCAGTTGTTCCCAGGGGAAGAACCTTCCTTAGAAGTCTCTGGAAAGTCTGTCGGATCCCTGGAGGTTTTGCTGAGAAGGCTATAGCATTTTTCTGCCTGCAGTGGAGAGCAAGGTGCCTCAGTTCTAACGTTTATCAGTGAAGTGGACAAAGCCAACCTCTTCTCTCCCTGTGTCTCTGCCTCTGGACTCAGTGGCTAAATTCTACGTGCATGACAGATGTTCCGTGAATACTCTGGATATCGTACCCAAGGCATCTGAGAATAGAAATAGTAACGTGTTTTGTCAGGACAGCATTTGGTTTGCGCCATTTCATGGGCTCCTCGTGAAACCCACAATGGAAGGTGTTGTATTTACCATTTACAGATGAGAAAGCTGAAGTCCAAAATCATGGATTAATTTGGTACAACCATGCCTTCCAGCTCAATGTTTTTCACTTAAATTATCTGGTTTTAAAAAAAAATTTATTTCTCATTTAAAAAATAATTCTACAAAATTAGTTCCTTGAAAAAAATTCAAGCAATGTAAATCATGCAAAAAGCCATTGACCTCTCAATTCCTTTTCCAACCTAGAGATAATAGCTATTTTTTTGAGATAATAACTATTATCTGGTGATCCAATCTTCTAGGCTTTTTCCTGTAAGTTCATATACGTACATGCACATAAGTAGATAATCTTGTGTTATACCAAAATTTACATGAAAGGAACACTGTCAATGTTGTTCTGAAACTTGCTTTTTTCAAATAATATGATCTATCTAAGAGACAAATAGACTTACCCATAATGTGATATTTATCTAGTGTCTGCACATTTAGTTCTACTTTCTTCTTTAATTCATTGTAGATTATTTCAGAGCATGGCTGTACCAAAATGTTTACAAATAAACATGTTTTCAAGTGTATCATTTATGTTCTGCTTTGTGGATGTTCATAAACCCTTCTCTCAGGAGCTAACCACTGGTGGCATTGGTAGGTGTTAGGGACTTCACCTTGAAAATATTAAGGGAAACCTTCGACTGGTGCTCCAACCATATGTGCTTCACCAGTTTTCATCTCCACCACTGAAGGTGGAGCCATTGATTACAACCCCAAAAGCCTTCAATGTTATCAACATTTTGACTCCTACTTGATTTTCACTTTGCACATCTCATCTTACATCCCTAATGCCTGATTACTATAAAAATAAACAGACTTCACATTTTGAGTTGCCTATTAAAGGTAGTGTCCAGAAGCTTTCTCCCTTTCTACACCATCTCTTCTTGTGGGATGGAGAGAGCTTCCACCCCAGATGCTTCTGTCCAGTTCTGGTTCCCCTCACGTGTCTTTTAAATGAGATCACGCCTGGTTGAAGGGAAGGTGTGGTTACCAAAGTTTACAAGAAGGCAAATGATCAGAGCTCACGGTACAAATGGCATCTTCGCTGAGAAGTCATCACAAGAAAATGTGCTTTCTTAAAATAGTTTATTACATTAATTTCACACAGTAAAGAATATGAAATGCAGACTTGTCTAAACTCTCTTGCTGATTCTCTTGAAGACAATGTCACCCACCGTCAAGGTCTAAAAGCCAGAAAAGAAATCATGAAATGTTTACCTGATATGAAAGGGTAAAAATAAATAATTAATATCCCCAACTAGCCCCAAATATGGTAACGCATGAAGTAACTTCAAGATTCCTGTTTTCCATACAACTAGAGGAAGAGTTCTCAATTATTTCTGAAATCCTATATCAAGGCTTTGTCCTTTCGCTTTCTTCTGTAGAGAGTTGTGCTGTCGTTTGTTAGATCTGCTTATATATCAATAGCTGAGACAGAAACATCACCCAAACTTGCCCAATCCAATGCAGTTCCTCAAAGTTCTATTGAGGGCCCGCAATATATTAAAACCAGGTTGAGTTCCAAGGACACCAGTGCAAGACTTGACTAGTGACCCATCGACCCACCAGCCTCACAGGAGGGCATGAGGACTGGGCCAGATGGAGCTGTGCAGGGTGCTGGCCACGTCTCACCCTGGACAGCTCATCACCTGTGCCCTGTCCTGCTGTGAAGGCGCCGGCGTGGGCACAGGGACTGCGCATTTCACGCCTGACGCTCACACTGCCCCTGGCTGAGGGATGTTCCCACTTCCGCCTGGGGACCGCAGCCTCCCGGGCTGGCTTCTGCCTTCTGTGACTCCCTAAACCACATTGTGAGGGACAGAGCTGCTGGTTAAACACTGCAGGTTCACCTGACACTGGCAGAGGCTGCGGCCCAAGGCCCAGCACGGCCGTCAGTGGGGCATTCAGAGGAGGAGGACGGCAATGTGTCCTCCCGGAAGACATTTTTCAAAATCCTAAACGTTCACTGAAGTTTTAGACCACACCTAAGCAGCCAAACCCGCACGCTCTGTGCTGTGAGTCAGAGTCCCTCCCCTGGGAACAGCTGTGGGTGGCAGCCCCGAGAGACTGTCCAGCTCGGAGGAACCTGGCCGTGCCATTCCATGGCTGTTTGTTACCTCAGTTTCCCCTTTAGAAAGCTGCAGTTGGGAAGCTTCGGGATGCTGTGGAAACTACCTGCTACACAAGGAACCTCAGTGAAGAGATAGAAGGTGTAGAAAGGTGAATTTAGGGCTCAGGGGAGGAAATGAGGCGTGGGGTGAGGAGTGCAGCTGCCCCTCACCCTTCAACCATTCCTCCTCCCTCAGCACCCAGAGTCACAGGCTCAGAGCATCAACTTACACTAGTCAGTGTGTCACCACTGACTTCGATCACGGACTTGATGTTTTTGAAAGACGTCACCAGCTTGTTGTCACCTTCCAAGTTAACCACCGTCTGTTGCGGACAGAGAGAGGCCTGTGAGGTAGGGGCTGTGGAGAGCGAGACCCTCGCTAATGATTTGGTTCCGCTGTGCAGTTGTCAGCTGATGACAACCAAAACACTCTGGTCCCTGTGCCCCTGACTCTCCATGCTAACACGGAAGAGGAGCACGGAAGAAAGAAAGAAAACGTCAGCACAGCTCTGTCAGACTTCAGTTTATGCTGTGTGATCTAGAAAAGAGCACAGGACAGCTGAGTGGTGTCCAGGACAAAAGCTGAAATCAAAGCAGTGAAATCTCAATTCTCCAAGCCAGTGGAGGGCGGCAGCATCAGAATTCAGAGCCTGCACACATATTGCTTTGGTCTGCATGGGTCCTCTGGGAAAACTCCTTGTTCCTGCTGTGGCCTCCTCTCCAAGCCTGAGCCATCCAGGAGGAGGAAGCACAGAAGCCCAACCAGGAGCACAGGACCTGGCCGAGGTTGAAACTTCTCCTCCATGGACACTTGCAGAAGGCCCATGGTAGGAACCATGATGGCCTCCCCCTTCCCATGGACACAGCCTAGGAAGTCCTGAAATATGCTCCAGTCTCTAGCGTTACATCTGCAGAGGCAGAAATAAAGAGCAACCAGGAGAGGTGAAGAGAGCACGCTGAGCCCAGTGCACACAGTCATCTGGGGAGCAGAGAAGACGGCTGCTTGGGGGTGGCGGCTACACGGGGGTGTGCCGTGTGTCATGGGGAGGAGCAGAGGTCAGATCCGAGGTGTCATTGTGCCCTGGAGCCCCAAACCTGTGGGAATGGAGCTGCCCCGCCCACTGCCTTCAGCATGGCAGGCTGACTTCTCCTTTGTCCAGGTGAGGGAGCCCAGGCCAGCAGCTTAGTGAGCAGCCCAAGGTTTGTTCTGAGCGCCTGCCTGGCCCTTGAGATTCTGGAGTTGCCAGTGCTCTTCCAAGATGTCTCTCCCTGTTCCCAACTGCTCTGGGCTCAGTTATGGCCACAGTGATTTGGCCTGGATTAGGAGTTTTCACTGACTTCTTCCAAGCCTATTGCTAGGCGCTTTTTGTGGGAACTTTGAGAGCCAAGAGCCTGGTCAAAAAACCTGAGAGTTGGAGTCCTGCTCTGTGCCTGGTTCCCTCCGTCGGCTTCATATAGGAGATCACAAGTTTGGGGGGCCAGAATCCCCAGGCAAGCCCAGGGAATATCAGAAGAGCTTTCCTACATGTTCTCTGCTTCTCCCACTCAAGATGTAGCCTTAAAACTGGTCTATCTAGGGTGGCAACTGGGAGGCATGGGAAGCTTGAGGCAGGAAGCCCTGAGCCAGGCTCCAGGGAAAGTTCTAGAAGAAGAGCATGGCAAGGGGGCACCTCCTACCTTGATCTTCTCTCCAGTAATGCTCTCAATCTCAGTCTCCTCGCCCAAGGTGAACTCATTGTGCATCACTTTGGACCCAGTAGTGATGGTGACCTTGAAGTGCTTTCCATTCTGCACGATTTCTGACGTGCCCTTGAGGTCCTTCCCCTTCTGGATGAGGTCATCAGACAGCCCTGGTGGAAACCATCCAAGGTTTAGAGACGGCGAGTGGGGGGTTGCAAGGCCAAGGTTAGACAAGAGAAACTGTGACATGTGCAGGATGAGGCCACAGACCCTGGGGACCAGGGAGCAGCAAAGGCTGTGGCCTCGGACAGGCAAGGAGGGCGGCCTGGCCTGGCTGCTGCAACCTTGAACTTTCTTCCCCTATGGGCTTCCTGCTTCATACTCCCTCTCGCCCCTTGCTCCCTCACACTCTGGTGGCTCTGCTGTGGGAGTGTAAGCATTTTGTTCTCCGCACCTAGTGGTACCAGAGAGTTTTTCTTCCAAGCTGGGCCGCTCAAAGCGGATGCGACTGGAGGAGCTATTAATAATTAGGCCAGGACACCACGTAGAAAGCAGACCTGTGCCAGGCTAACTTGGGCTCTTACAGGAATGGAGGCCCAAGGAATGTTCTGACAGCACGAGTGGCAGGTTCTGTTGCACAGATAAGGGACTCCAGACATACAAGTGGGTGGCTTTCGGATGGAAGAAGACCTGAACCCCTGAAGGTCCTCCTTCCCCTGCCCACACTGTTTCCTTACTCTTCGCTTCTCCTCTCCTGCCCTGACCACGCTGCGGCCTCTGCTCACGGGGCTCCCCCTGCCTGGAACGCTCTCCCCTCCCCAGCTCCCTAGTGTCACCTGCTCATCTTCCCAGCCCCCCTTCACCACCACCCCTTCCCTCCCTCCACACTCCTGCACTGTGGGAGGCAGGGGCTTAAAGCCAGGTCCCTGGGAAGCAGCACCTGCTTCCTGTCCCAACCCAGACCCTTCCCATCACGTGACCCAATCATGCCAGCTTACCTGGCTCAGCCTCAGTTGTAAAACGAGAAAATAATTGTACCCAACTCGGAGCTTTTGGTGAGGATTAAACGGGGCATTGCATAACAAGTGCTTAGCCCAGTGCCTCATACAGAGCCACCCTTCTGCATGTTTGGGGATAACTTGCGACATTTAGTTCCTCTCTTCACGCTCTCTAAATTGTGACCTTGGAAGTGCGGCTCTTTGTTCTCTGTCTCCCTGCTATGGGTTCAGCACAGTGTTGATGTGAGGTTGTCTTTGAATCAGCCGGAGGATGCATGACTGAATAAGTGAATGTAGACATACACATATAAATGGGTGAACAGGGTTTCCCAAAGAAGTATCAGTGGACATGGGCTTTGTTCTCGATGCCATCCAGCTGAGTGTTCTTTCCACTTGCCTTTTGGTGGCCCTGTCCAGTGAGTAATGGCACAAGTGACAAGAGATCACCAAAGTCTCCTCTAATTTGTCGTAACATGAACCTTGCCTCCCATCCCATCTGACACTGAATTGCCACAGCCCATAGGGCCACACCTTCACTGCAGTGACCAACGACCTTGGTGGCCTTGGCAGTACTCACCCACTGCCTTCATGAAGGCCTCGAAGTTTTCCTGGCTCTGCAGTTGGTACTTGCCGGAGAAGCTCATGGTGGCAATGAGGCTCCCTTTCCAGTGCTGGCCCACAGATCTGTTGGCCTGGATGCCCATTGGTGGCCTTTTATAGGGGCTTCTTCCTCCCTGTATACGGGGCCATAGGTCAATGGCTATAATTTCTTTATGACCAGGTTCAAACATTAACTCCCGAGAGCAATGATCAATGATAAGAAAAATGCAAGATGGGCCCAGCAGAGTTTTTGCTCTAATTCAGCAAATATATAAAAAGCCATCAACTGCAGAGCCCCAGGGCCCTCTAGTACTTAAGGTGACATCCTACCCCTCATGAACTCAGCGTGTCTGTGCGTGAAATGTGTGCACGCATGCTATACACACACAAAGTATGATCAAGACATGCTGTTAATATTTAAATTTTTAAAATGTACTAAGTAAAAGATCCATTGTCAACATAGACTCTCAAAATCCTGCCCCTCACTTCAAACGGATGTATCCCCTCGTTCTTACCACTTTCTGAAGCAGTTCTGGAAGTCTTCTTTTGTGAGTGTCTTCATGAGATATGATGAGCAAATATGATGAATGGGGCTGCTGAGTGCCATACAACAGAAAGGCAGGCGGTGAGAAGCATGGAGTGCCCTCAACCACCTTATTCACCTGATTTGTCTGGTAGAATGGAACTTCAAAGTTGAAATGATCATGAAAGGTAAAAGGTTTGAATCAATTCCAGACATGTGGCAGTGATGATAGTGCGACTAAAGACGTGAAAGAGGACTTCTAGAATTGCTTCAGAGAGCAAGAAGTATAACGGGGTAAGTGTATTCAAAGCAAGGGAGAGTATTTTGAGGAGGTTAATGGCAATGGGTCTTTTACTGTGACAAAATTTTTTAAAAATGTAAACATTCACCATACTTTTCACCACACCTTGTGTGAGTGGATATGTAACCAGATTTTGGGGTGCTGGGGTCTCCAACAGGTGATTTCTAGGTTCTTTCTGTCCCAAACAAAGAATCAAACAGAACAAGCATAAATGGTGCTAGAGTTTCACATTTATTAAAGTTGGGGGAAAAGAAAAAAACCCCAGGAGGGTAGGGGGAAAAAACTGGCTCTGCAGAATGAACTTGGACCAATAAAATGTAGGGAAAAAAAGGAGGAAAAATAAAAGTAAAAATACCAGCCAGGCATGGTGGTGCAAGCCTGTAATCCCAGCACTCAAGAGGCTGAGGCAGGAGGATCACTGTGAGTTCAAAGCCAGTGTGGGCTACAAAGTGAGCTCAAGGCCTGCCTGAACAGCATAGTGAGACCCTGTCTCACAAAGACTAAATAAATAAATACAAATTAAGAAAAAAATACACTCCACCACGAGGATGGACTACCATGAAGAGACATGATATTGAGTGCTTAAAGGTGATGGTCTCTTTTTTATATTTCCCACACTGGTGTCATGTCCAAGTCAACCTATCAAAAACCTACTGGAGTGTTTGTGTGTGTGTGGTTTTTTTTTTTTTTTTTTTTTGGTACTGGGAATCAAACTCATGACCTTGCACTTACCAGGTAAGTGCTTGAACTCCTGGACTAAATCCCTGGCTCCGCTACTGGAGTTCTTGCGAGAAGGCACATGCAGGGCTCTGAGAACTGTTCTGGGCATATGTCTCAGGACCTTGTCACCCCTCCTTTCCCAGCTAGTTATAGCCACATCCTATTTCCTGTCTCACATATATATGGACACATGTGTACTATGTGTGTGTCTATGTGTGCATATGCATGCATACATATATATGTGTATGCATCTGTATGTTTGCCCATGTGTATGCATGCATGTGTGTGATAACATGTCCACATACATTTATACATACCTGCATGTGTGAAATGTGTGTGTAAACAGAAAAATGTCTTTGAGCTCAAAACTTTATTACATAGCCTTAGGATCCTTTTCTATCCTGACTTTACACTCACTTAATTTTACAGAATTGTCTTCAGCCCCGAGTGCTGTTTCCATGCAGGGAACGCCTCTCTGAGGATGTGGGTGACTCCACAGCTCCAAGCAGTCCCCTTTTGAAGTGGGAAGGTCATACACATCACAGGGCAGTGCAGACCCCTTAGCCAGGTGCGTGGAAATCGAGACGCATTTTATTAGGCGGGGACGAGGTAAGGGAAAGAGAGATGGCGGCATCTGCTCACTTCCCCCTCCCTGCCTAGGAGGCAGGAACAGGGACTTGGGGTGACATGTGGGGAACCTGGCCTCGTGGAGCCCCCTGTCTGGCACTGGCCTTGGGCAGACTGCATAGAAATGCTCCCGGTGACCTTGGGACGCTCTTGCTGGTCATGAAGCGCAGAGGCGATGGTGCCCAGTGGGTCTGCATCCCCACTTCCTGCCTCTGAGGCAGCTCTGGACAAACACCCTCGCCCCCGTTTCTCTCTCCTCCCCCTGGACCTTGGTATCGGCCTCTTCACTTGCAGCCTCCACCGTCCCATCCTCCAGGCCTCTGCGCTGTGGTTGGGCAGATCTCCATCCAGCACGGCCTGAGCGCTGTGCTTCTCCGGGTAGAAGCTCTGTCTCTGGGGCTCTGGCTGCTCCTGAGACCACAGATCTGAACACTCAGGGGGGTCCTGGCGTCCTGTGTCCTGGCCACAATGACCGCTCCCAATGGTGTTCTTCCTTTGCTGCCATGAGTGCAGATTGTGGGTTTGGCAAACAACTGGGAAACAACTACCATCACCTGAACTTCTAGCAGGGCTGCAAGCCCTGAAAAACCCAGCTCCACTTTCACTCTCCTCTGCAGGTCACAGTCACGAGGTCAGCTGAATGCATCAGGGGTGTCCATGCCTCTGTGTTTGTGTCCAACTCGCTCCCTCTCCATTCTTTCTGTCTCCTCCACTGTGAATCCTCTGAGCTCACCTCACAAATGTCCTGATGCTGACCTGCTGGGATGAGCCCTCCTGTGTCCTCTGCCCCTGTGTTCTCTCCATGGTGTTCTCCTTACCCTGCACAGGGCAAGCGCTCGGTCTGTGAGATAGAGATGGACAAAAGGTAACAAGGCCGTGGCTCCCCCGGTTAGCAGAAAATGAGAGACGAGGAGCAGTGAGGTCAGAGCTCCAGCCTTATGCCACTGAAAGGCTGAGCTGGGCAGCAAGGGTGTGCATGTGCATGTGTGTGTGCATGTGTGAGTGTGTAAATGATTGGATGGAGATGATGAGTGAGAGCTCAGATCTGTGTGTCAGCAAGAGCCACACCTGCCCAGGCAAGGGCTGCCCTGTTGACAGGAGACCAGGAAAGGCCAGGGTGCCTTCCTCCCAGGGGAGAAGAAGAGGAGAAGGGCCAGTGGGAGGGTTTGCAGCAAGGAGCCACTAAGATGCCTACAGTGGCCGTTAGAGAGGATTCCAGCAATGTTGGTAGGGAATTTGAAGCTGCTTGTTGGCTGCAAAGTGAATTCCCATCCATCTTAATTTTGCTCCCTCCCACCTCCATAGCTTCAGTAAGATGTAGCACATGAGTCATCCCATATGCAAGTGGAAAGTGATGAAGCCTGAGTTTCACCTCTTGTCTGATGTGATGAAGCTGAAACCACTCTTCTAAAAATAGCTCTAGGGAGCAGACTGTCCACATGAATGTCTTTCTGCAGCTAACTCCAGAAATCTTAGATAGGGCTTTGGGGGAATTCAAGCTCATTTCATCTAGATCCCAGAGTACTGTGCGATTCCAGATGGCATCTGGGTTACACACACTACCTGAAGCTCTGAGCTTGGGTTGACAGCTGGCCTATGTCTGTCTGATGACCTTATAGTAGTCATGCCAGGGTTAAATTCAAGACCATTCCTGAGACCTTGTCCACCCCTCTTTACCCACTGCCTAAAGAACTCTTCCAATAGTTGTAAGGAAGTGAGTCAGTCAGGAAGTGGCTGGAGGTGTGGCTCAACTCATATATGAAGTCCTGGGTCTGATCTCTCACATGCAGAGAAAGCAGGAGAAAAAGGAGGAGGAAAAAGGGAAAGAGGAGGG
>RJWT010033624.1:0-13865 GCA_004365215.1 Cuniculus paca
GCACTACATTATTCACAAGTATATTTCAATGTACAATTACACAGGAAAAATAATATGCAAAATTGGTCTCTCCACTTTGAAAAAATGGAATGTTCCTACAATGGTGGTCATTATGTGATTTTTTTCCTCATCTCTTAGCATTAATCTGACATTTATCTGTCATTGTTGGATCTTGTGAGATTTGCATTAAATTAGTTCTATCTCTTTATCATACTTGCAGATCTGAAGCCCAACCCATTAGAAAAATCTCTCTGGAGTTTAATAAAGATGAAAAACACAGAAAGATAAAATCTATGAATCTGAAAATCAACAGGGACACTGTTTTATCCCGTATCTTTTTCTTAATGTTAAAAGAATTGCTTCATGAACTAAATTTTTTGATAGAGAAAACACGAACTTTCAAATCATAATTTTAAGTTTTCATTTACTTCCACTTATAATTCTTCAAAGCAGTAAAATTAGACTTAAAGAGCTTCTAAATGTCTCTCTTTCTTCTCAGAGACTTTATGTTTCTAAATCACCTTAATATTAGGAAAACAAGCATTGGTTCATAAGTTCAAACACTGAAGTAAATCAAGTTCTATTAATAAAACTTAACCATGAGGTGTATATACACATTAGTTGGCTGTAATTCAACTCTAGTTCATACTGTGTGTGGCTCTTAGGGGGACGGAAGCCATGATTGTGGAAATACTCTTTATTCATGATGATATGAGAGGATGTGTGGATAAGAAATATCTATGTTCAAAGAGCAAAGCTATGTTCCATGAATCCATGTTCATGTAGGTAATTGATTTAAAACTTACAAACAGACTAGTAGGGTAGTTGCTAACTATATACTGCTTGTGTCTAGAACTGTAATTTCCCAACTCTCTGATGAGACGACATCAGAGAATTCAATTAGCATTGTACAATTCTGTACATGCTAACCAAAGCTCTTCCTCTGTCTTCAGCAAAGACCTGAGCACTTTGAAGAAGTATATTTAACATTTAAATAAAAACAAAATATGCAACAGCATTGTTAGTTTGTTAAATACAATAAGGCTACATAGATTCTGCCATCATCAAAATAAATCTGAAATATTTCTAGCCATGTAGGAATGTGGCCATAAATATTTAAATCTTCTACTGGTTGTTTTTCTATTCCCTCTCTTATCTTCTGTAAGCTGGGATCATTCATTTGTGCTTTGCAGAGTTATAGAAATCAGTCACTAATTCATTGCCAAAAAAAAAAAAAAGAAAGGCAAACAACAACAAAAACAGAATTTTTAGATCAGCATTCCTAACATTCTAACCTGCATAAGAACGTTCAAAAAAAATGTAAAAGAATATTGCAATTCCACTTTCTCTTAGCCCATTGTAAAAGTAGTCTCCAAATATTACTTTAACTCTTAACGTAACCTGTTATCCCAAAGTTCTACGAAAAGCTATTTGTTCTTTCCCTAATCAGATTTTCTTAAGTAAACCATAGAACATGACAGCAACGTAAACTGTCCATTTGCTGTGGCACAATTGCTGCGTTTCTGCGTTTTTCTTTCGCAGTTCCGAGTTTGCATCGGCTTCTGCAGTGCTGAGGACGTGTCCAACAGGGCTCCAGTTCCTGCTTTACAGCCCTCCAGCCTTTCCCCCCAAAACACGTGGAATCAGGCTTGCACGTTACGACCTGTCTGCCTAGAGTCATTACCAAAAAGTCACACATAACATTCAGAACTGAATGAAAACCAACTATGTTCTTAGTTTTTCTGAACTGAGAGGAGTGAGGCCTCTCAGATGATTACTTGCTTGTTTTCTAATTTGTTTTACGTGGAAACCACACTGCTGTTTTAATGAGGACGTAAAGTTCACCTGGAAATTAGGAAAGTTTCTTCGATCTTCATATTTAACTCACCAAGGTAGTTTTTCACTGACGAAGACAGGAATACTGCATAATACAGAAAAGCACCGAGCTACAGTAAAGCCCTTTCCGTTAATCCCTATTATACCTGTTCCAGCTCCTTAGCTGCTGTTATTGCTGGGTTTTCGAACATTTAAAGATTCCACAGTTTAAAAAAAAAAAAATTCCACGGTAATCTCTCTCCTCCAGTCTGTGCCAAGATTTTTGCTTCGTTGTGCTTTTTTGTTTTTTTGTTTGTTTGTTTGTGTTTGTGTTTGTTTTTCACTTTACTTCTGCCTGGGAAACTTTTTCATCTTATAAATTGGCTGCACTTTATTGCTCTCCTTCCTTTTCTTATCATCTGCCTTCTGTCACAGCCCAGCTGGGAATTGATTGAAGCAAAAAAGTGAGAGCTGGAATTGTTTCAAGTCATTTTCTTCTGAGCCTCAGGACACCACAGGAACTGATTCATATACTTCTCACCTCTTTGCAACCTTCTCTCATCTCTTCCAAGTACTGGTCTAAAACCACACAACAGCATGTGACAGACTGTCACCGAAGGAAATACGTGGTCCCAAAGCCCATTATCACTCTGACACTTGATGCCCTAGACAGTGAGATTAATGTATTGCTTTTGCCAACACTTGTCAAGTTAAGAAAATTATAAAGTGTAATCAAGTTATCCATCTCTGTCTCTAAGCTGCAGGGCTGTCTACTTGTATAATTAAATGGGATGTGCATTTTGAAAAAAGGAGATCAGATAGGTATCAGTGAGTCTTATGCTCAGTCTGCTTAAAATACCTGCTTAGGAATTCTAATCTGAGCATTTGCCATCCTCCATCTTCACTATGAAAAGGAAAATGTCCACTATGAGTATAAAGAAGAGGTCTTTACCCAAAAATCTAAAACATGGTACAGGAAATAGGAGACATAAATAGGATATTGGATACGATCTTTCCTCCTGTCTTCAGTTCCAAGAGAGAAGCATGTGAACCAAAACTGTAAGATTTGGAACTTTTAATGTAAACTAAATGTAGTCTTTTTATTAATTGTGTTACTATTAATGTAAAGACCATAAAATAAAAGTAAGGAAGCATGCACATGTCCAGAAGGTAGGAAGGAATCAAGGAAAGAAAGAACTATTGTGTCCGTAAACCTAACAGTCCACAAGAGTAAATGCAAAACTGCACTACATTTTGTCAATGTTATACATGTATTCTATCTAAGTCACACAAGCCTTGGACATTTCCAGTCACTAAAGCAAAAGCAAATAAAATGGGGATAGCACTATTACAAAAGAAAGAACGCAGGCAAAGATGTATGCTGCTGAATTATATTTATGTTTTTATCTATATGCTCTTTTTTATTCACTAGCTTAAGGGAAATGCTTTTAAAATTCATTATAGGCTTGAGCTTGGCTCCTTTATGTAAAGTGATAAACTGTTTTAACTGCAGGTATTACTTTATAGGGAAATTCTTACTGAATTTCAAAGCTTAAACTGTCAGAGTTGTCACTTTCCTTCACATGGAATTGAACAAGACTAAGAATCCTTTCTAGTTGCTAGAATTTAAGTAGATTGGAAGCACAATGAAAGCCCAGTCCAGCACACTGGCAGAGGGAAGGGAAGAAAATGGGCTTGTGAATGTAAGCACTGAAGAACCCTGGAATATAAAATTACTTATTTTACCTTATAGCATTGCTGTTAGTACCACAAGCCAAGGAAAAAAATCTTTGGGGGGGGGCGTGTTTTTTTTTTTAATTTTAAAGAGACTAAAACAAAACAGAGTTAAACACAACAAAGCATATCAGAACAGAACACTGCAAGCAACACAGGTCTTCAAAACATAATGACAGGAAATCAACAATGGCTACCCTAGTGTCTCTTGTCTTCTTCGAAATGGTTGCTGATACATTCACACACAATGAACTCAAACAAAACCAAATAATATAAAACCAGATAAAACAAAAGAGTGAAAGCATTACAGGCCTTTAAATCAGACAATAAGAAATCAACAATGGCTACCTTAATGTCCTTTGTTTTCTTCAAAAAAGCTGTTCATATCTTCTCACATATTGCAATCAAATAGTAGAAAACAGACTTAAACCAATCAAATCAAAGAATAAAAGCATTATTGGACTTCAGAACCTGAAGATGAGAAATCAGCTATGGCTACCATAATGTCTCATTTTCTTCAATGTAGCTGTTCATATCTTGATACTTAATCAAATCTGCTCTTGTAAACTCTTTAAGAGTCTCTCTAAGCATGTATAAGCATATACTTATACATCTATCCTTTCTGTGCTTTTCCCCATATTTATTGGGGATTTTGTATTTTACTGAGTCTTTCAGTTTCTTACACTAGGGAGATGATGCAGTGTTTACACATGTGAGTTTGATTTATTTCACTTATGAGTATGGTCTCAAGTTGCATCCATTTGCCTATAAAAGCCTCAGTGTGATCCTTCTTTATAGCTGAGTAGTACTCCATTGTATAAAAGCACCACATCTTTTTTTATCCATTCCTCAATTGGTGGGCATTGGGATTGTTTCCAAGATTTAAGCCAAAGAAAAAATCTTTATCAGTTAACATTGTTTCTTGCATTCCTCTAATTTACATACAGCTTAACAATAAAAGGTGTAGTAAACTGTACAACAGTCCTGAGGGTGAGATGGGACTTCACACTGTTTATAAAATTCTCTTTCTCTCTGATTTTTTATCATCTCATTTCTTCAAGACTTCTAGTTATTAATTGACCTGAGTGTTTCAGAAAAGACTATCAGATACTCAACCATGTCTATCTTTCCCTTCTATTTTTAAAAATAGAAATTCTTTAAATCAGAGAAGATCATCATCTGCAAGGAAGACACCATATTTTCTAATTCCCTTGCAGCAAGATATAGTTATATGGCAAAATTTAGGCAACTGGGAAATGGGCAGAAATGATGACTGTCATTTCTAGAGTAAATTCCTTTACGAAATTCCCACCTCCCTCTTTCCCTCTCCTTTAGCCTCCATTCGGACACAGGCCCTTGTGAAGTAACTTTGCAGATGCAGACAATGGAAACTTTCTGACAAAGTGATAGAATAAATAAACAAAAGGATCATAAACCTTGAAAAGTCTTCCAGATCTAAGATATCTACTCCTCATTCCACCCCCAAATGTTTTGCCAACCTCTGTGCTGTTTTGTGAGAGAAAAGTAAATGTTGACTGACTTGGGTCTACATTTGGCTTCCTTTGTTATAGCAATTTAGCTTTTATGCTATCTATAGAAATTGTTTTACTTTTTCCTATGACTTTGGTTTTTTTGAAAATTAAAAGATCAAATAAAGGTTAAAAGAAAAGGTCTGAGTGAATAGACTCCAAAAAAGTAATATACATAAAAATGTTAGCATTATGAGGAAAATGTTTTATATTAATAGATAATTTAACTGTAAATAAAGAAAATTATTGTAACAACTGGAAAACAAAAAACTACCATAACCCAGGGTTTTAGCTCAGTGGTAGAGCATATGGTTTGCATGTGTGAGGCCCTGGGTTCAACCACTAGCATAAAAAATTTGAAAATAGAGCTATTAAAAACTTAAAATTTGTATTTACATAACTGTCTTCAAATTCTGAATTGCAATATGAAATTTCATGAATGCAATGTCTCAGAATCAGCAATGAACATTTTTTAGAGCACAGTCAGTAAGTTTCCTGGGTGCATTTAATAGGAATCTTCAAGAGATAGTTCTAAGGAGTAAATCTTCAACTATGAACAATAAACGGATTGAAATTCCCATGAAAATATACAGAGAAATTGCAAGGATACTGTTACAGCTGATACATTGTGTCAACTTGAGAAATCTAGAAGTTTAACTAAGTAACTCAGCAGTTCTGCATCGTGTGGTGTAGAAGCCCTCACCAGCTCTCTGATGTTGTTCCTTGCATAAACTTGAAAAGTTTAACTAAATGATTAAGCAGGGGACCAGGTTCCTCACTCTGTAAACATCCTGAGTCTGTGTAAGAGGAGGGCAAGGAGATCGTATGAGTGCTACACCTGCCCTGGGGTTGGGGGGAGGGTTGTAGACTATTTACAGTGTAAGAGAGAAAAAGAGTCTTGTTCCCCCCTTTTGTTCTTGTTGCTTTTGCCATCTTCTACTGCCTTGAAGTGTTGCCCCTGTACCATGCCACCATGCCTTGAAGCCAGCTGATTATGGACTGAAACTTTCACAAACTGTGAGCTGAGTAAACCTTTCCTTCCTTAATTTTGGGTGTTGGGTATTTTGTCTTAGCAACCAGAGAAAAGTAACCAAACCAGATACGAAAAGAAGACCTAACGATATGTTGCCTGTAAGAAACTCATATTTGCATTAAGGACACAAATAGACTGAAAAAGAAGAAATTGAAGAAAATATTATATATAATAGAAACCAAAAGAAAGCAAGATGGCTACATTTCTGTCAGTTAAAATAGAAGAGGTCATTATTTATTGAAAAGGGGTCAATTCATCCATAAGACATACAATTATAAATATGTGTTTCCAAAATCTTTGTATATTTCCAAACATACAAAGCATATATTAATGGGCATAAAGGAAGAAGTGGGTAGCAGTACAATAATAATAGGAGGCCTCAATATCCCACTTTGAACAATCAATAAATAAACCAGAGAGAAAAATCAACAAATACTGGACTAGAATTTCACCTTAGATCAAATGATGCTAATAGATATACCATAGAAATTCCATTCAACAATATCACACTACCCATTCTCTTGTAGTACACATGAAATAGTCTCAGGTAAGACTATATGTGAGACCAAAAGACAAGTCTTAAAAAACTCAAGATTAAAATTGTATGTAATACCACTTGCAGTGGTATAAAACTAAGAATCAGTAACAGGAGGAATCTTGGAAAATTTACAAAAAAAATGGGAATTAAACATCATCTTGAACAACAAATAGGTCAAGGAAGAAATCTAAAGTGAATCTTTAAAATATGTTAAAAACAAAAGCAGACATACAGCACGTCAAAGCTTTTGCAATGAATAAAAAGTAGTTCAAGAGAAAATTAGTGACAAATACAAGCATTTTAAAAAGACACACCTGGAATTTTGGCACATGGGAAGCTGAGGCAGGAAGCTCACAAGATTGAGGCCAATCTGGGTTACACAGTAGGTTTGAGGCCAGACTGGACTACATAATGAGACCCTGTCACACACACACACACACACACACACACACACACACACACCCCTCAAATAAATAATGGAAACTTATGTCTAAATAACTAGAAAAAGAACAAACTAAGTCTCAAAGTTATTAGAAATGAAAAAATAAAGACCATACCAGAAATGAACCAAACAGAGAGTAGAAAAACACTTCAAAAAAAAAATCAATAAAACTCACAATTTGTAGAGGTTTCAGTCTTTAGTCAACTGGCTCCAAGGAAGGATTGCATGGCAGAGGGGCACCACCGAGGAGAAATAGTCCATGGCAAACAAGTAGGAGACAGAAAAGCATCAAGCAGCCAAGTAAGGAAGCAGCATTTTATGTCTCTCTTTTATCCCTTCCAGGCTACCCAGCTTCTGAGCAGCACCATCGACATCCAGAGCGGGCCTTCCCATCATCCACACCCAGAACTGTGCCAAACCAATCAGTGGGCTAATTTAGTAATTATACAACCTTAATCCTAGCATCACACACCTAAATCTAACCACTTCCAATAAGCTCCACCTATGACTGCATGAGGCTTCGGAGCAAACCTCAACAAGTAGTAATTAAAAACCTTCAACAAAGAAAAACCCATCACCAGATATCTTCGTGGCTGAATTCCACCAAATGTCCAAAGAATTATTAACAATTCTTCTAAAAGTTCCCAAAAATCAGGACTAAAGAAGACACTTCTAAACACCTTTAATGGAATCAGTATTATCTGGATACTTACCCTGGATAAAGACACCACAAGAAAAGAAAACTACAGAGCCATTGTCACTGATAAACATTAATGCAAAAATCCTGAATAATTGTTTTGAAGTCCTGTATTGCTCGCATTGTTTTGTTCTGATCTGTTTTGTTTTGTTCTACTCTGTTTTGTCTTGTTCTGTTATGTCCTCTTTAAAATAAAATTTAAAAATCCTGAATAAAATATTAGCATAGCACATGCAACAATATATCATAAAGATTATACATCATGACCATGTGGTATTTATTCCTGGCATGCAAGGTTGAGTTAACAATGCTAATCAATCAATATATGATATTAACAGAATAAAAGGTATAAATAACACAAGCATCTCAGAAAAAGCATTTGACACACTTCAGAATCTTTTCTTGATTTAAAAAAAATTAGCAGTCTAGGTATAAAGGGAGATTTCTTCAATATAATAAAGGCCATTTATGAAATCCCACAAGCAATATCATAACTATTAAGCTTTTCCACTAAGATTCAGGGCATGTCAGAGACACCCACTTTTCCAACTTCTGTTCAACACTGTCCTTCTAGTACTAGCAAGAGCAATCAGAAAACAAAAATAAAAGAAAGTCACCCAAGAGGTAAGACTATCTTTATTTGCAGATGACATGCTTCTATGTTTAGAAAATCCAAAAGCTTTCCACCCACACACGTGAAAAATAATTGTTAGAACTAATGAATGAATTCCATAAAGTTAAAGGATACAAAATAAACTTGAAAAAATTGCTAAAACTTCTGTATGCAAATAAGGAACTAGCTATAAAAGAAATCAAAATAAAAATTTCATTTATAATAATATAAAAATAAAACAGGATTGGCAACGTAACTCAGCAGTACAACATATACAAGGCCTTGGGTTCAATACACAGCATTGCAAAAAAAAATGTACAAATAAATGTAGCCAAGTGAGTGAAAAAGTTTACACACTGTAAACTAAGACGTTAATAAAAGAAACTGAAGAAGACACCAATAAATGGAACGATATCCGCGTTCATAGGTGGGAAGAGTTAATAGTACAGTAGTCACAGTAGCCAAGCCAACATATAGATTTGATGCCTTTCCTATGGAAATCCCAATTGTCGTCTTAACAGAAATAGTGAAAACGAACCTAAAATTCATTTGGAACCACACACACACACAAAAAAAAAATTTTAAAAAAAGGCCAAAGCACCACTGACAAAGCTGAAGGCTCCACATTTCTCGAATTTATGTTACAAAACATAGTAATCAAAACAGATTGGTATTATCATAAAAACAGAAACACAGACCAACAGAACACAATACAGAGCCTCAAAATAAACCTACACACATATGGGGAACTAATTTTCAACAAGGGCACCAAGAGGACACAAACTAGAACAGATAATCTTCAATGAATTGGTACCAGGAAAACTGGGTTTCCACATGCAAAATAATGAAATTGGGCTCTTATCTTACACTATATGCAAAAAGTAAAGAAAAACCAGCTCAAAATGAATTTTAAAAAATAAAAACCTAAGACCTGATACTAAAAAACACTTAGAAGAGAACACAGAAGAAAACCTTTTCATATGGACTTTTCTTTTTTTTTTTCTTTTTTGGTGCCAGGAATTGAACTCAGAACCTTGCCCTTGCCAGGCAGGCACTGTACCACTGAGCTATATCCCTGGCTCACATGGACTTCGATAGTAATGTTTTTTTGTATATCACAGTGAAAGATCCAGAAAACAAACAATAAAGTTAAATGTAACTACATCAAACCAAAAATCCTCTTCAGAGAAAAAGGAATCAACAAAATTAAAGATGATTCTACAAATTAAGAAAAAATAACTGCAAACCACATGTCTGAAAGAGCTTACTATCTAAAATATATAAACAACTGTTACAATTCAATGGTAAAAATAAGAAAAAAGAAAATAATCCAATTAAAAATAGTCAAAGGACCTGAACAGACATTTCTCCAAAGACGACATAAAAATGATCACCAAGTACATGAAAAGATATTCAACATCACAAAACATCAGGAAAATGTAGATTAGAATCATTGTGCAACATCTCACATCTCTAAAGAAGGCTATTATCAAAAAGAGGAGAGGTGACAAATATCGTAAGAGCAATGGAGGAAAATACACTCAGTATATTATTGAATGTAGATTTGGAATATAGATCAGTACGACCATATGGAAAACAGTGAGGGCGTGTTTTAAAAACTTAAAAATAGAACTGCCCTATAAATCAGCAATCCCCCATGAGTACATACCAAAAAAGGATGAAAGCTTCACCTCTCACAGACATCTCCACACCCAAGTGCATTGCAATATTACTGACAATAACTCAAATATGGAAACAACTCAAATCATTTTCAACACGTGAGGAAAAAGTAAAGTGCATGCACACACATACACACAAAGGAATATTACTCAGTCCTTAAAAAGGTTGGAATTCTCTCATTTGTCACAACATGGATGGACCTTTAGGGTATTATGGTAAGTGAAATAAGCCAAACACAGAAAAAAAAAATACTGCATGATATCACAAAATATTGGAATATAGACAGTTACAGTATCATTGTTGCTGTTGTCAAATACACAGAGACTGAAACAGAAGTTACCACAGGCAGAGGGGCAAGAAGAAATGAAAGAATCAAGAGGAAAATGTAGGTCAAAGGACCCAAAATAGTAGGTGTGTAGGATGACTAAGTCTAGAGAACTAATGTACAATGTGAGGAATAGTTGCTAATGATTGTGTTTATAAGGAGCTCTTGTTAAATAAGTAGATTTTAGCTGTCTTGTCATACACCCACTGAAACATAGCTATGAGATGGCAGATACGTTAATGCATTCCGCTAATCATTTTACTGTCTATACATCTCCTATAACATCATGTTGCAAACCTCAGGTATTCACCATAAATTTATTCAAAAAGAGAGAAAGAGGCCTAGTTTTATGTTTCTGATATACATCAGAAAAACTTTTTAAAAATCACATGCTTTGCCTAAGAAAAATGTTTCTGCTAATCTAATAGATGTAGGGAATATACTTAAGATATATGTCAAAGGATTTTTACTTTCTTAACAATACTTTTCTTCTCATCTTATGACCAAACACAAATGTTAAATCGCTGTCGAGGACACTTGATTCATTTCTAGGAGTAAGCAAACACTAGTAGTGATATAATGGGGTGGCAAAAAAGTCCTTTGCAGAAACTAAAATAGAAACTTGGACTCAGAATTTGCTTTCCAGGCCCTAAGAGGGAAAAAAACAGGCAAGAATAACTTATTAAATATTTTTTAAAAATCCTTTCACTGACATTTGAAACACACTCTTCTACCATTAGCCTACATCCTTTTTAATGTTCAAATACATGAAAAGCATCAATGCTTAACAGCCAGATAAAAAGGGTCAAAAACAAAACACAAATATGTATTTAACTATAGATCAAAGCAGGCCTTTGGTATATTTTCAAACTAGTGTAATTTTATCAGAGTGGAAAAAAGAAGAGCCTTAAGTAGTCTACCGTACTTAATATGAGAGAGACATCAGGTAAAAATACATCATGCACATAGTAAATTTATTATTTATTTCTTATTCCTAAGAGCATAATCCTCTTAGTTTGCCTGAGAATAAAAACTAATCTACTTCTCCACAAAACATGAACAATTCAGCATAAAGTAATTTAGACACTGCATTAAAGAGATGGAAAACTTCTACTCAACAGATGATGGAGAACCCAAAAGTGTGAGTACTTATGCAGGCTTCAAACACAAAGAATTTGCTGATACATGAGATTATGTGTATGCATAGAACACCCAAACTGAAATTCACTCCAAACAATTCCGACAGATGAAAATAAATCAAACTATAGTCAGTGGAAGTTTAAAAAATTAAAATATGGGAAGAGAGTGGAAAAGGACGAATTGTTCCAAGTGAAATAATAAAGACCAAAAGCTCAGACGGAAGGTGACTAAGGGAAGGTATTCAGTTTTCCAAAATGGATCCATTAAAAACCCCAACCAGTCTATTTTTCAGAGTTCCTATCATGGTACCCAGGGCAAAATGGATTCTGGTTGGACGCTGGCTTCTCCAGTCCTGCGCATCCTCTCCTTTTATCCATAATGCTTTTCATTTGTTTAATTCCCAGTACAGTCTGCCTCTGATTGTCTGACAGCAATAATGTGAGCCCTTTGTGAGCTCTCGTGTAATGAGTGATCACCAGATTATTTCACCTCCACTTTCTCCCTCACCATCTTCCCATAACACTAACCAGGAATACAGCTTCAGTGCCTGAAACTCAAGCTTCTATGCATACACGAGTTCCCTCCTTGGTGGACTTGCAATGTATTCTTCTATATGCATTTTCCCATTTTCTTTTAGTCATATGAGATATAGAAACCATTCAGTTGACTATCAACAGATGAATGGATAAAGTAAGTGTAAAGTACACACACACACACACACATACACACACACACTGGAATATTATTTGGCCTTTTAAAGGGGAGTCAATCCTTCATTTTCCCCTTCTTTTCTAAAACTCCTCATTTAAATCTCATATTTTTTATTTCAGTTAATTCCAAACTGATTGTACATGCCTCTAAATGCTTTCTACTATTTCTCTACAATTTACCTTCTATACTAATATTAGTGAAATTATTACCTTAAATATTAATGATGATCTTTCTCTGTACACTTTTCTGTAGCAGTTAACAGAAATACAAAATCTGACATTCCTTGATTTCCAAGATTCTGCAACCTGGGTATTTTTTGTTCTTCAACTTACTTTCCTGTAATGCAGATTTGATGAACAAATACACTAAAGACACTTGAAGTTGCGCAAGGTACAGAGAAACTGCTCAATAAATTTTTATTTCTCTTTATGCTTGAAGTATCCTGTCTTCTATATGTAGACCTGAAATCCAGGGTATCTCCCTCTGTTCATTTCATCACTGCAATGGCAGTTTATTAATTCTCATAATTCTCCATGCATGTAACTCTCAAATGCATCTCCTATCAGGATCTCTTTTTTATATCCTATTCCCATGTTTTCTTTTTTTAGCATTTTAGTTTTTTTAATTTTACAGATTATCGTGTGGAGCATTATAATCTGAAGCATACAGATATTGTAGAATAGGCATGTGTATTATCTGAAATAGTTACCATTTTGTTGCAATAACACTTAAAATCTACCCATTCCACATTTTCATTTGTTCACCTGAACTCTTCACTTGTGTATCTTGCTAGTTATATAAACACATTATATCCCAAACTTACATCTTCTTATCCCCAAAGCCAGGTCTCCTTAGCAACCAATACTGCAGATACAAAATATTTTGTGTAATTTTTAGTTTCTTGACATCATTATCTCTATATACAATATGTAAGGCAATTTTATTAATTCTTACTGCACAGTATCTGTGAGTTATCCAACCTCAACTCCCATAGTCCAAAACTAAACCATCCCATGCCTTAGGTAGAGCAACAATCTAATGGATCTTCCAATAGACGTTTCCTCCCACAGCCCTTCAACTTATCACTGTTAAACCAGGGCTCCTGAGGTCACTGCCATTCTCACTGAAAGCCATGATTCAGTCCACAGTCTTTGGTGTACTGAAATCATGCCTCTTAATCTAGCATGATTTGACACCTTACTCCAGGACCCTAATCTGCTTTCCATCCTGCTCTATGTCATCCTATTTCATGTCCCTCATTTTCTACTCCTTCTCCTTCTCTCTGTCATCAAATGAATATATTTTATCCTTAATTCAAGATTCACTCCCAATTTTCACATAAAGCTTTCTTTTTTTTTTAATTTTAAAGAAAATAGGACAAAACAAAACAAAACAGAACGAAAAAAGTGAAAGAAAACAGAATAGAGTCAAACATAATATAGCATTTCAAAACAGAACACTGCAAGCTATACAGGTTTTCAAAACATAACAACAGGAGATTAACAATGGTTACCCTAGTGTCTCTTGCTTTCTTCAAAATGGTTGTTCATACGTTTACAGACAATAAACTCAAACAAAACAAAGTAGTATAAAACCAGATAAAAGAGA
>RJWT010033625.1:0-13860 GCA_004365215.1 Cuniculus paca
GAGGCAGACAGAGGTGGCTCCCCACACCCTGTTCAGAGCCCCCTTTCTGAAGGAGCCAGCTCCCATCTGGACTGGGGGGAGGAGAGACATGTGGAAGCACAGAGTGAGGGGAGGGGAGAGGGGAGGAGGCAGGAGCAGGGGGACTGCAGGGCGGGGGTGTCGGAATGGGGGCGAGGGAATCCTTTTTAATTTCATTCTCTCCCCATGTCTACATTGGCCCTGCAGGCTCAGCTCTTTAATATTTACACACAGGAAGAGGAGGATGAGAAAGAACAGAGTGAAGGAGGCAGGGGCTACCCGAGCTCAAAGGGTATAGAGGCAGAGAGGCCTGTGGAAGCCACAAGCATGGGTCCCTCACACCCTCCCCAGCCCACTCCCCCCACTCTAAGCTCTTGACTAAAAGGAAGAAGAAGGAACCCTGGGACCATTCTGTCCCTTTGTTAACAAGACACTTTGAAGCTGCATCAGAAAAAGATCAGATCCCCACCCACATACCTGGACACCCCCACAAACCCAGATTTTTCTTGGGTGCCTTATGTGCAGATGGTAGAGGCAGTATTCATGCAAAAGCATGTTCTGATGCTTGGAAGTATGCATGCCTGTGGGTTGCTGTGTAAAAGCATATGAACATGTCAGTGAGTGTGAACATGTACAAGTTTACATGAGCATGTTCTGAGTGTAATCATCTAACATTCCGTGCCATCAGCACAAACCTATGTAACCATATGTGTAAGCAATCTCCATCCTCTTCCCTTGCCCTCCAGGTGAAGCTCCAGGGAAAAGACCACCCACTTCCTTTCCTCTCAGGCCCCTCCATCACAGCCTCACTTTTTCTGTCTGTGACATGGGAAGAAGGGCTGGTGGGAAGCGATGCTGCAGTGAGCCCAGGGGCCTGACAAGATATTAGCAATGATGAGCTGGCAGCTTGTTACCATAACGATGGTGCCACCACCTCACCCCGGCTCAAACCCAGACTCCCCAGACGGCAGGAGGCCCGCTGAGCCAGCAGCCTTCAGACTGGAGGGGGGTGGATAAAGAGGGAATTGAGACATAATGCTTGCATACTGAGGGTACACAGCTGTTCTTACACCACCCCACAGGGAGACAAAGCTTAGATTCCACCAAGTGGGAATGAAATCAGAATCTGGGAAGGTTTCCTGAATGTGGGATGCTAAGACACCAGAAGGGGTCTTTAGGAGCCCCTCTGGACAAAAGCTTCTGTTGTCATTTGCTCCCTTCATCCCCCATTCCAACAGCCTAAAAAAAAACAACCAAACAGGAAACCCCCTCACTGAATTTCAACTCTATTCACCTGTAAAATAAGGGCAATCATGTTTATCATTTCCTCTAAACTGGAAGACTGAATCAGAAAGGGCTTAGGGGTAACCATAAACCCTGCCTAAACCAGACAAGTCCCAGAAGTTTCTTTACTCATCAGACACCCAAAAAGGTAAGGAATTTTCAGCCCAGCTAGAGGCAAAATGCACCAGAAACTGGGTGGGATGAAGGAAAAAGAGCTCAAGCTCCAACATCAGCTGGAAGAGATGTTAGGTGCCAAGCAACCACTGAAAGCAGGCACTGACAGAAGAGTCTGGGAGTTGGGCAGCTCCAGCCTCTCACCAGTGGGAACTAAGTAAGGCAAACCTGTGGCCTACCTGTGTAACAGATATGGCTAGAACGCCCATTCCCAGAAATACCTGTAGCTCCCTCTCTTTGAAGAAAGCCTCAGGTTTGAAGGCGTTACAGCCTTCGGTATATTGACTCTTCATTTCTTCTCCCCAACTCCTTCGTGCTCAGTTCTGAGGGAGGTGGGGAATTCAGGAATAGAAAGCAACATGGAGAGCTGGAAAGTTCCTGGGCTAAGACTAGCTTAGGAACCCACAAGTTTCTTGCATGACCTTGGGCAGTTCTCCTCCTTCTCTCTGGGCTTCAGTCTCCGATTTGTAGTTAAGAGGTTGGACCAAGTCACTTCTAAGGTTCCTCCCATCATCATTTTATAGCTACACACAAGCGCACTCCTTTGACATGAGCCCCCTGGCACAAATGCAGTGGGCACTGCCTGCCAGATGGGGGGGGGCTGTAGCTGAGGCTGTTCATCCTATGTTTGTGTTCCTTTTAGAAACACCTGCCACCCTAGCCCTCCCAGCTCCCTTTTTAGACCCTGATTCACTGCCAACTCACGAAGCTTCTCTCTCCCCTCCCTCCTCTCTTCTCCCCCTCTCTCTCTTTTAGGCATTGGCAGCTGGGTGCAGAAAGTGGCCCCAGCATTCTGGGAAAGCTGGCCAGAGACAGAGGGCAGTGTCCTAGTGTCAGAGAGAGTACACCACAGAGTACTACTCTCTAACCTTGGCCCAGCCCAATACCTTGGATCACCAGTAGTCCTGGGTTGGAGTCTTTCTGTAACACTGACTAGCAATGTGTGATTATGGGAAGTGCGATTTATCGCTCAAACCTCAATAACCTTATATGTAAATTGCCATTATATTAGGTTGAACCATGTGAAATGGCTGCTCTTGTAGAAAAAAAAAAAAACGGTTGAATATTGGCAATTTCTATGGTTTAACCTGATACCTGCCCTGTCTGTTTCTCAAGGCTGCTGGAGAAATGAGTTGAGAGGGAAGCATTTTCAAAAGTCCTGGGCTGACACAGGAGCACAGTTGTGTTCTTATTACTTCCAGAAGCTTGGCACAGACCCACCTGGAGACACTGGGCTGAACCAATGACCCACAACTTGGAAAATCTGGGGCTTGGACTCAGGGAGAGCCACCTGCTCCGATGACTAACAAAAGGGCAGACACTGCCACCTGGCCTCCTCAGCTCCTGGTTCCAACGGGCCCTCAATGAGACATTACCGAGCTGACACAAGCTCCCAGGCCCTCAAGAAGGAGAAACTGCACACAGAGGCATACAGTTTCCACCTCACTCCAGGCTCCCCACCAGCAGGGCTCCGGCATACAGGAAGGACTTAACCAGCAGCCTCACAGAGGGCAAAGGTGGACACCAAGGTAGGGAGTCGCGGGAAGCTCTCCTGCGAGTCCACTAAGGAATCCCTGGGGAGAGGGGATGAGCTGACCTCTGTAAAGTCTGATTGCTCTGTCCCATGCCCTACCAGGAATGGGGGGGATGGAGCCCAGGTGTGGGTGATTCAGAGTAAACCCTGCTCAGATTCGTTCTCACACGGCCAACACACACATTCAGTCCCACCGGGCACAGATAGCTGGACCTCCTCGCAGAGACACAGTCACAGGGGCACACACACACATCCATTCATACACATTCACAGAAACATACGCCACACACAGTGAGCACACACTCATGTGCACAGATACATGTACAGTAACACTCCCCACAATCACTGCACGCCACTCACCCACCACGGTGACACACACTCACCAGCACACACAATCACCCACAAACCCACACGGTGACACACTCACTCATCACAGACACACCGTGACACACACTCACACACCTACAAAGGAAACTTCTCTCCAGGTCTCCCCAACATCACGACTTCTCCCCATAACCAGCCGGCTACTCCCTCCCAGCCCCAAGCCTCCAGCCGGCACGGGCTGGCCGGGGGCGGGCGGGCCGGCCTCCCGCGGCCCTGGTCCGCGGTCCGCGGTCCGCGTGGTCCCGCTCCGCCCGCACCTCGGGTCGAGCCCGCCGGCCTCCAGGCCGGGGCGGGGGCCTGGGCGACCGCGGAGGCCCAGCCCCTCCCCCTCGCGGGCCGTGGCCGAGGCCGCCCGAGCCCCGGGGTGTGGGCGGCGCCGGGCTGCAGCCGGGCAGAGGCTGGGGGCGCTGCGGAAGGCGCGGCGAGCGCGGCCCGGTCCCCACCCCTCGCGGCGGCTTACCTGGCCCGGCTCGCGCTCCGGCCGGGTTACATGGTGCCGGCGGCCCGGGCAGGGGGCGCTGCGACGGCGGCGGCGGCGGCGGCGGGCGGCGCGCGGGGCCGGGACCCGGCAATGCGGAGCCCCCAGCGGAGGGGCCGTGCCGGCGGAGGAGCCCCGAGCGAGCGCCGAGCGGCAGCGGGCGCGGGCGCGGGAGGCGGCCAAGCCACGGAGGCTGGATTTCCCCGGGACCAGGAAGGGGAGGCGGGGGGATCCCGCCCGCGCGCTCCGCCCCCGCCCCCGCCCCCGCGCAGGGCGGCCGGACCGGGCCGGGAGCCGGGAGGGAGGGGGGCCGAGCGCCCGCCCCCGCGCCGGACCCGGGAGGCCGAGGTCGCAGCCGGCAGGCGGGCGGGCGAGCTGCCGCCTGGGTCCCCAAGGAGCGCCCGCCTCGCTGAGAGACGGCGCCCGGGAGGCCCAGCTTCGGGGTGCGCTAGGGTCTCCTTGCTGGGGCCCCGGGTCAGTGTGCGCCGAAGACCCAGGACACAGGACACACGGTGTCACGGCTTAGCGCCGACCTGGACACGGGCACCTAAGCCCAGGGACGGGCGTCCGGGGAGACGGTCACACAGCCTCACGGCAAGGTCTGTTGCCCACCGAGGCACAGTCACACCCTGAATGGCACGCACGGTCCCTCGCCGGAACGTCCCCTAGGGAGACGCTCCTTCGGTGTTCCGGGTCTGCACCCCGACTTCAGCTCGTGCCGGGGGCCTAGGGACCCCTCTCTCCTGCCCCACCCCTGCCCGGTTGGGGCGCCTAGCCTAGCCTCAGAGACGCGGACGGGCGGCTCCCACCCCGTGGCCGCACAGCGGTGGCATCCCCGGTGTGACGGGAGAACCCAGCTCTACCTGCCGTCTTTGCTGGGGCCCCCACCCGCGCCCACTGTGCCCGCCCACCTCTAGGCCCGGCGCCAGGGGCTGTGCCATGGCGGGGGCGGGGTGGGGGAGGGAAAGGGGACTGTCCGAGCGCAATCCCAGGCTGCAGAGCCAGGGCACAAGCTGCAGGAGCCGAGAGAGGCGGAGAACTGACTGCAGCAGTCCCTGGCTTGAATCCGTCTTGGCGCCCACAGCGATGCTGTAATGGGGGGGAGGGGACGCGAGGGGGAAACCGCAGGGGGAGGGGCCGAAGCTGTGGGGGAGGGGCTGGCTCAGGATCCGGACTTTCCAAGGCGGGTGTGAGGGCACGCTGCTTCAGGCGCTAAAAGTTGGGGTGTCGGGTAGTGTGCATCCTTAGAGCTCTCTTCATTG
The DNA here is from genome assembly GCA_004365215.1 of Cuniculus paca. Classification (NCBI taxonomy): domain Eukaryota; kingdom Metazoa; phylum Chordata; class Mammalia; order Rodentia; family Cuniculidae; genus Cuniculus; species Cuniculus paca. The sequence goes on from RJWT010033625.1 coordinate 5,135, forward strand.
CTCTACCTCATCTGCTGCTGAGAACGTGAGGTGTGGGCTTGGGAGGCTTGGAGCACTGTTCACCGGTCTGAGGACAGATCTTGGAGTTGTTCTGACTCAGTGCCTCCTAACAACTCCTTTCTCTCTATATGCTTTTGGGGCCACTGACTCTCTTTCCTTTATAAACGGGCAGAAACAGCTGGGAGCCAAACGATCTTCCTTTCCCTAGGGAGATGTTTCTGAAGATGCCACATTACATAAATGACATAAAGGACTTAGAGAGCCCTTCTACCAACGGAACTGAGAAATGTAGTGGAAGATTAGCAAATTGGTCAACCAGCCTGCTGCCTACAAGACCAGCGCATTGTCCTTTCAATCATGTGCTGAGGTTGCAGACAATTCCCAGGCCAGGATTCATTCAGCCAAGAACAGATGTCAGAGAAAATAAGATAGAAAGTTGGTCCCAGGAACACTCCTTAGAATTTGAAAGAAACATTTCACTTTCCAGGCATCATGTAGGATGCTAAAAGGCACTATCACGCTTTGTCAGTTCTAAGACGTGTACTTCGTAAACCATACTGAAATTGGAAAGCATGTGACAAAGGATGAGGACATTCAGTATGTTGTTTTCTACTTTTCTCTTAAAACTGTCATCAAAGAATTGTATTTTAAAAGTTGTACTTTCATTTGTTCATTCAACAACCATTTACTGATTTTACCTGACATCTTACTAGCCTCCAGATATAATGATTAATCAGATGGGCTTACCTTAGAGAGAATACTCATCCAGTGATTAATAAAGTCAATGAGGAAGTAAACCAATAATCACTATCCATGTCAACCTCATAGGAGTTTGACCTGGGCAGTTCTATATAGTGCCACATTTAGAAGAACCTCACTTTTATATTATTGCTCTGCGGTCATTGTCTTAAAATTTTTAATCTTTGAGCAGAGGCCCTGCATTCTAAATTATAATAGCTGTTCTATTAGGAATTCTACACTTTAACAGAGATAGACACAGTAAGTTAAGACTCTAGAGGCAATAGCCAGCTCTGCCTAGGTGCAGAGAGATGTTTCAAAAAGAGTCTCAAAGATTGAGAGAGAAATTCAGGTAATTAGACATGTGCAAAAATGGAGTCATCAAAGTTGTCAATCAAATACTATGTCAGACTAGGTGCTTGGTTGATCTTCCCACTGAAAACAAGTGATATATTATTGAAAATGATAAGATTTTTTAAAAAACTTAAATGTATCAATATGCTGGTAAGAAAATAATCTCTGCAGTCCAAATATAAGTGAAGGCAGAGAGACTTCCAGGAATCGAACTCAGGACCTCACACTTGCCAGGCAGGCACTGTGCCACTGAGCTAAATCCCCAGCCCAACAGCTTTATTTTGATGCTGTACAATTCATTTTAAGTGTATCATTCAATAGTTTTTGGGGGTTTTTTATTTTAAAGGAAATAAAACAACAATAAAATGAAACAAAACAAAACAGTGATAAGACAGCAGGAAATCCACAATAGTTACTATATTGCATGTTATTATCCTCTAAATAGTTGTTCAGACTACTGACTTTAGGCCTGCAAAGTCAGTCAAACAATACAAGCATTGTTCTTGCTTTACTTCCGTTGTTATAATTTCAGCCTATGTTCCTCTGAATCAGCTGGATGCTTATGGGAAGGGGGGTTTTCCTTCCCTTCCAGCCTGTGCACTGTTGTCTCATGACGGCAGGGGGGCTTCCTTCCTGGTTCTCCCCAGCCCTTTTTTTCTGCTTTTCTTTGCTTTTTAATTTTTTTACTTTTCTATTATTTTCTCTTTTTCTTGATTGCCCTTGTTTTTCTATGAGTGAAAACATTGTCTCTAGGGTTTTTTTTGTTTTGTTCTGTTCTTGTTTCTACTTCTTCCTTCTTTCCCTCCTGTCATCTCCACCAATTCCCAAAGCTTGCATAATCTGCCTTTGTCCTCCAACCTTGCTTGTAATCCCTTTCTCTTCTTCTATTTCTGTTTTTTCCCCTAATCCCTTTAAAATTTTCTCCCCTGAGGGTAAAATTGCCATGTTGAGGAGCTATTTACTATACACAATTTTCTGGTTTGTTTTACATTGGTTATATACCTACAGCTCCTGTTCATATGGTTAAAGGTGGCAAATTAATAATTACCACAGATTGTAATTTTCTAGTCTGTATTTGATGATATTTTTACTACTGATCATGCTACTTTAGCCAAGGTGACATAATTGTTCTAATTAGTTGTTCTTCCTTGTTTGCCAAGACTGAGACTTCCTTAGGGTCATAAACAATACTATAGGCCAGTGCCAAAGAACCAGGAGCTATGCCAAATAAGCAGCAATTTCTCATCCCCAATATATTGAAGAGGTAGGATCTTGCAACAGACTCAAAAGTCAAAAGCCAGCTACGCATGGAAGACTCCTCTGAGAAATAGCCATATCCTAATGGTTCTCAATACTCACAATAAAGATCTCTACCATAAACAATTTATGAGCATCAACACAGGAATTAAACTTTCAAAAATTAGAAAACAAGATGACACAGAAGCAAGACGTGACCACAGACTTCCAGCTCACTAAAAGCAAACCCAAGGGGCAATGAGATGGAACAATTCAAAAGCCACCCATGCGGACTCTCTGAAGAAACAAAGCAAATGAATGAGGCTCTAGAAAAATAATCAAGCAGAAATAATTTCTCAGAGAATTTTAGAGATGATTAATATAATGAAGGACATGATTAGTGAGTCTAGAGAAAATACAGGTAAAGAAACAGAGTAGGTTAGGAAATGATGGAAACTATGAATGTCCACAATAGGAAAGAAATAGAATCTATGAAACAGATTCAATCAGATATCCAAGAGATTAAAAATTCTATTGACAGTATATGCAGCATAATGAATCAATGGACAGAATATCAGAAGACAGGATTTCAGTTAGCAAGTATGAAAAGAAAGATGTATTAAAAATAGCAAAGGATGGGCTGGGGATTTAGCTCAGTGGCCTAAGTGCCTACCTGGCAAGCGCGAGGTCATGAGTTTGATCCCTGGTGCCACAAAAAAAAAAAAATAGCAAAGGACCATGAAAAATCAATCAAACAGGTACTAGACAACATAAAGAAGAATAACATATATTGATAGGAGTCAATGAAAAAAGCAACACATGCAGCAAATAATATGAAAAAGCTATTCACAGAAGTAATGGCAGAAAACTTTCCAAGCATGGAGAAACAATTGACATGGAGATAAGTGAGGCATATAGAATGCCAATCAGTCATGATAAAAAAGAAAAAGAAAATTACTCCAAGGCATGTAATAGGATTTCAGAAATTCAACACAAGAACAGAATATTAAAAGCTGTTAGAGAGAAGAAACAAATATCTTATAAAAGAAAGCCCATCAGAATTACAGCAAACGTCTCAACACAAACTCTTAAGTCAAGGAGACCTCAGAGTGAAGTATTTCTTTTTTTTTTTTTTTTTTTTTTGCGGCACAGGGGATTGAACTCATGACCTTGCACTTGCCGGGCAGGCACTTAGACCGCTGAGGTAGATCCCCAGCCCTGTTTTTGAGACAGGGTCTCACTATGCCATTCAGGCTGGCCTTGGGCTCACTTTGTAGCCCAAGCTGGTCTCGAACTCACAACGATCTGCCTGTCTCAGCCTCCAGAGTGCTGGGATTACAGGCGTGAGCCACCACACCTGGCAGAGTGAAGTATTTCAAGCCCCTAAAAGAAAACAACCTTCAATCCAGATTGATGTACCCTGCAAAACTATCTTTCAAAACTATCTTTCAAAATTGATGGAGATATAAGGTACTTGCTTGGTAAAGAACACCTGAAAAAATTCATGACCATGAAACCAGCACTCCAAAATGTTCTGAAGTACCTTCTAGAAAGAGATAAGGGAAGCAGCTGGCCCAGCCCCCATGTGCATGCAGGCTGCATCAGGACTCTCCTGTGGGTAGCCAGCACAGGCCAGGAGAAGCAGCCAATCCAGTCCCCACATACACACAGGCCACCATCAAGACTCTCCTAAAGGGAGCCAGTGTAGGCCAGGAAAAGAAGGGGTCAGTCCCACCCCTACAAGCCTGCCAGTCACCATCACCTTCAGGAACCCGTAGCCAGTGTGGGCTGAGAAAACCAGCCAGCCACACCTTGGAGAAGGCATGAATGTCTGGAGAAGCCCACCCCTCACCCCACTGTCTCCCTGGGAACCTGGGTTAGGAGAAACCCAGGTGTCTGACCCACCCCCTATACCATGAATGGGTAACCAATGTGGGAAGTGCCTGGGACCCCACAAACTGCTCATCCAGAGGAACCCAGGAAAATGTCAAGATGAGGAAGGAAAGGCAGTCTCTTACCTCTAACCCAAACAGAGCAAGTCCAGGAGACATGGACATGGAAGAAAAAGGAAATCACACACCTGAAATTTCTGGGATGATGGCAACTGAAGCAAAGAAACTACTTCATGAAGTCATAAAAGAAATCAGACCAGAAATAATATCTCAGGTAAAAGAAGAACTGACAAACATAATAAAAGGGTTCCTGAGCATATCTAAAGAAGACATAGATAAAAAAAAAAGAAAAAAAAAAAGAGGTGCACAGGAGAATGAGGGAAACCTTGAATGAGCAATAGAGAGAATTGGAATTCCTTAAACAGACTCCAAGAGATGTACAGAAAATTAAAAACTCCACCAAAAGCTGGCAAAACCACTTGAAAGAAACCAAAGATAGACTTTCAGACCTTGAAGACAGGATGGTAGCTAGTGATCATGAAAGGAAAGATATCTTAAAAATAACAAGGAACCAGGAAATAACAATGCAATGGCTGCAAGACGACACAAAGAAAAATAATTTAAAAGTGATAGGTGTCAGCGAAAAAATAGGAGTCAACACAAATGACATAAAGAGATTACACAGAAGTAATAACAGAGAACTTCCCAAGCATGTGGAAAGGACCAGAAATACAAATAAGTGGATGTATAGAACTCCAACAAGCCATAACCAAAATAAATATACACCCAGACATATAATAATCAGGATCCCAGAAATCCAACATAAGAACAGAATATTAAAGACTGTTAGAGGAGGAGCTAAAGATGGCGGAACAGTAAGCAGCAGAGTAAATAGTCTCTCTGAGAGAAACAGTTCAGATGCTGGAATACAACATCATGGAGAGGACAAGAAGGAAGGAAGTGGGTCCCCTGGACCAAGGAAGAATCTAAAATATGAATTGAAGCCAACAAAGAGAATAAAAAGAATTTAAACAAAGAAGAAGGTGGTGGCTGGCAGTGCCTCAGCCTGGAGCCGAATTCACCCTGCCAGAAGACCTGCTGAGCCTGGAGACGCATGGTCAAGGTTACGGTCATGGTCACAGCTGCGGTCGATCCCAGAGGTATCTGCAGAGAGGTACGGGAGTGAAGGAGAGTGGCAGATGCAAAGATCTGCGCTGGCTGCTGGTGAGTGCTTGGAATTCCACCCCACCCCCATCCCACGGGAGAGAGTGATCAGCCGGGCGCCATTTTGGAGTCGGGCAGGTTACACCCTGGGCCAAGACTGCTAACTACTTCTGGCATCAGCACCAGGTTGTGGGCGGACCTGCAGAAGCTGCTTGAACTGAAGCCAGAAAAACCAGTCATTTGGGAGCTCCAGGTTGTGGGCGGACCCACGGAAGTTATTGGTTGGAGATCGGCTCCCATGCGCGTTTCAGACAATATCTCTAAACAGCTTTGATTTGCAGGGCCTGACCAGGTCTGCTTCCATGCAAACCCCAGGTGGCTTGCTCCCCAGTTCAGTGCAGAGACACAGGCACCTAACATCAGATATACGTAGCCAGCACTGGCTAGAAAAGAAAAACAGCCTAGCTTCGGAGAAGTTGTGGCCAGTGCTGGGGTGCCTGGGACCACACTACCCAGGGGTGGAAGAAATAAAAAATATGCCAAGACGAAGAGGGAGAGGGCAATCTTTGGCGTCCAACCCAAGCGGCGCAATTCCACAAAAGGAAAACATGGAGATTGAGAATTGCACACCTGAAATGTCTGAAATGCTGTCAATTGAAGTGAAGAAAAAACTTCAGGAAGCTATAAGAGAAATTAGAACAGAAATTCTATCCCAGGTAAAAGAAGAAATGAAAACCATAATAAAAGAAATACTAAACATCTCTAAAGAAGACACAGATAAAAAAATACAGGAGCATAGGAAAATGAGGGAAACCATGAATGAACAGCGTAAGAGAGATTTAGAATGTATGAAACAGATTCAAAGAGATATCCAGAAAATGAAACATTCATTCAATAGCTGGCATGTTGACATGAAGGAAACTAAAGAAAGACTTTCAAAGCTTGAAGACAGGATTGCAGCCTATGACCGTGAAAGGAAAGATCTCTTAAAAATAACAAGGTCTCAGGAAGTAACAATTAACAGCTGGTGGACAACTCAAAGAAGCATAATTTAAGAATTAAAAATGTGAGTGAAAAAGCAGGTGTCAAGACAAATGACATCAGGACCTTATTTACAGATATAATTTATCAAAACTTCCTAAGCATAAAAAAAGAATATGACATTCAAATAAGTGAGGCATATAGAACTCCACCTAGCCATAACCAAAACAAATCTACACCCAGACATATAATAATCAAGATCCCAGAAATTCAACTCAAGAACAGAATATTAAAAGCTGTTAGAGAAAAGAAACAGATCACCTATAAAGGAAAACCCATCTGAATCACAGCAGACTTCTCAACACAAACCATCAAGTCAAGAAGAGGCTGGAGTGAAGTAATGCAAGTCTTGAAAGAAAACAACTTCCAACCTAGACTGATGTACCCTGCAAAACTTTCCTTCAAAATTAATGGAGAAACAAGATATTTCCATGACAAAGAACAACTCAAGGAATTCATGACCACCAAACCAACCCTACAAAGATTATTAAAGGACATTTTAGAGAGAGAGAAAGGACCACGGTCTCAGGAACAATGTCAGAGGGGGACCATCAAGTGGGGCCAGTCGATTGAATGGAGAGGAAAAATAGGGAGCCAATGGCAGGAAAATAGCATGGCAGACACAATACAGTGCAAGAGGGCCTCAAGGCACTAATAGAAAGAAAAAGAGGAATACTGGATCAGGAGACAGGATCCATCAATATGCTCTATGCAAGAAACACATTTAGCTAGAAAGAAAATTCATAGTCTGAAAGTCAAAGGAGAGAGAACAATGCCCTATGTGACAGGGAGCCAGAAAAAAAAAATAGGGGTAGCCTGCCCATTAATGGCAGAATAGATAAGAAAGACATGGTATTTCATGGGGTGGAAACCTACTCAGCTATAAAGGAAGATAACCTCAAGGCTCTTGTAGGTAGATAGAGGCAGCTGGTAATAGTGCTCATGGATGTAATAGATCAGAGTCACAAGGGTGAATTTTGTTGTCTCCATAGCATAACAAACTAAAGTTGTTAGTGGGATCCAAAATGCACAATACATATTGGAAAAGTCAAAGGGGAGGAATTATCTAAAAAGGGAAAGAAATGACCACTATTAATCTATTATCATGATTTGAAATTTAGATTGTATTCATTGTTGTGATGAGTTTCATTTTATTCTGATTTGTTTGATTTTATTATACTTGATGGCATGGACAGCAATTTTAAAGAAAACAAAATATATAATTGCAGCCATCAAGGATGTCCAATTAGCTTGTTTAGAAACCCTGTGTGGCTTTCATTGTTTGTTTTAATTGATTTTACTCTATTCTGTATGGTTTGATTGTAATATGTCTGAAGGTGTAGGCAACTATTCTGAAGATAACCAATATTATGGTAGCCAAAGCTGTTTTTCTAATATCTTGAAATTCTGTATTGCTTACATTGTTTTGCTTTGTTTGTTTTGTTTTGTTCTGTTATGTTTTGTTTTGTTTCTACTGTTTTAGTTTGTTGTATTTTGTTTGATTTTACTTATCCCTGATGGTATGGGCAGGTATACTGTAGATAACAAGAGGCATTATGGTAGCCTTACCGATTGCTTTTTACCCTGTTTAAAAGTCATGTACCATGTTCATTGCCTTGTTTTGATTGACTTTACTCTGTTTTGTTTTGTTTGATTGTATTCTTTTCAAAATAAAAAAAAGACTGTTAGAGAAAAGAAACAGGTCATCTATAAAGGAAAACCCATCAGAATCATGACAGATTTCTCAACACAAGCCATCAACTCAGGAAAAGCTTGGAGTGAAGTATTTCAAGTCCTGAAAGAAAACAACATCCAACCCAGATTGATGTACCCTGCAAAACTCTTTCAAAATTAATAGAGGAATAAGATACTTCCATGACAAAGAACAACTGAAGGAATTCATGACTCCCAAACCAATCCTCCAAGGAGTACTGAAGGATATTCTAGAGTGACCAAAAAAATGACCACAGTTCTAGGAACAGCAGCAGAGTGGGATCACCAAGCAAGGCAGACAATTGAATGGAGGGGAAAAGTAGGTAGCCAGTGGCAAGAAAAAAGCATGGAAAAGATGAACCATTATGTTTGTCAAAACCAATAATGTAGATTGTCGGTGCCGCGTTGATTCCCTAAAAGGCCGGCAACAAGGGAACACAGCACAGCACGACACACGTTACCTTGACTTAGCGAATGCAGGCACTTTATTGGGTTGCTTTTACTTTTGCTTCTCGCGTGCGCATAGCGCCTCGCGGGAGAGAACCTCCGCGCGTCCGTCAGGCACGGCTCCTTGTGTGTTCTCCCGCG
>RJWT010033626.1:0-13862 GCA_004365215.1 Cuniculus paca
GAGAAACTGTCAAATTCTGCATAAAGAATTTTCAAACTAGCCAGCCGAATTATCAACCAAGGGAGAAAATAGGAAAAAAGATGGCTTTACATCTGAACGGAGGCAAAAGTATGCATTTCCACTTACTTATGGCTTCTTTCAGGAATGTTTTGTAGTTTTCAGTGTGCAAGTCTTTCACTCCTGCTCTAGTTTAGATCTGGAGTGTTCCCCAAAGACCTATGGATTTGGTCCCCAGATGGGTATGATGGGAAGTGATGGAGACTTTAAGAGGTAGGGCTTAGAGGTCTTTAGCTCTTTGGGGCCTGTCCTCAAAGGGGACTGTGGAACTCCAGTGTCTTCTCTCTCTCTTGTGTCATGGCTGTGAGGTTAGTGTTTTGCTCCACTATGCATTTCCAGTGTAACATACTGACTTGCCATGGGACCAAAGGAATGGGCAATTCAATGGTGAAGTGAAACATCTAAAACTGTGAGCCAAAATAAACCTTCTCTATAAGCTGATTGCCTTAGGGATCTGTTACAGCAATGGAAAGCTGACTAATATAACTTCTTAGGTAAAGTTTATTTCTAGATATTTTACTTTTTTTGATGGTAGTGTAAATAAATTGTTTTCTCAATTTCTTTTTAGGATTATTTCATTGATAGTGTGTAGAAACACAATTGATTTCTTTGCTTTGATCTTTTTGTTTTTTGAGATAGGGTCTTACTATGTAGTTCAGGTTGGCATTGAACTCACTATGTAGCCTAGATGGCCTCGAACTTAAGAGTGATCATCCTGCCTCAACCTCCTGTGTGCTGAGATTACAGGCACATGTCACTATGGCTGGCTTGTGTTTTGATCTCTGTATCCTGAAACTCTGCAGAATTTATAGCTCTAGTAGCTTTCTTTTTCCCCCCTTTTGTGGATTCTTTGAGGTTTTCCATATACTGGATAATATGTCTTAGTCACTTTCCTCATCACTGGGACAAAATATCCACCCAAAAATGAATGATACCCACAAATTAAAGGAAGAGAAGTTTATTTTGGCTCATGTTCTAGAAATTTCAGTCCTTGCATGGTCAACAGCATAGTAGAAGGGCCTGGTCAGTGGATAACTGCTCACTTCATGGTGGATAGGAAGCAGGGCAAAAAGGGAGGAGCCAGGGAGTGAGATATTCCCTCCCACACTATGCCCCCAGTTAATCAACTCTTCTGACCAGGCTCCAGCTCCTAACAACACATTTAGCTATAAACTCATCAATGGACTAATCCACCAATGAATATAGCATCTCTGTGACCTAATCACATCCCAAAAGCCCTGTCTATGATCACATGAGGCTTTGGAGCTCTTTTGAGGCAAATGCCCTACCACAGAGCTCATCCCTACTCAGACTTACAGTCTTTTAAAGGTAAAATGTTTTATTGCAAAACCAGCGGTTTATTTTATTTTTTAAATGAGTGGTATATTTTAACACAGAAGAAAACATGCAAAAGTTGGTCATCTGAGTTAGAGTAGATTAACACCCAGAGAGTAAATGCTCCATGGAAGGCAAATGCAGGTATTAGGGGTTAGGGAGTGAACAGTTCTAGATCCAGTGTAATATTTAACAGGGCTGAATGAGATGAGGGGAAGAGGAGGAATGCTTGCCACTTAAAATGCTGAGGTAAGTTGTTTATAGATTCTACACAGTGTGAAACAAAAATTAATTTACAGTGATAATACATGAGATGAAGGAAATCCAATGGAACCAAAAATGGCACTTCTACATGCAAATACCTGTCAGGAATGAGTACTGCTTGAAAACGTCAGAAGGTGTCGGTCCTGTCAGCAGAAAGACATCAATGATTCCACTCTCAGATATCCAGCGCACATCAGTTCGATATCTGACTTTTTGTTTAGCAGCAGCTGGGCCTGTCTGGGTCAGTGTGTACTGGAAAAGGAATAGAATGAAAACTTGAGAAATTTCTCTCTAACCTACAACACGCAATTGTATGTGAGTCTGTTCCTTTAGTAGTACTCACATTTACTGATTACACTGCAATACTTCTGATGGCAGAGAACTGCCACCATAAAAAAAAGAGCTCTGACTACCATGCAGTGGTTGTGTTTCTTCTGTAAGTATGACATGCAGCCATGATTCACAGCTCACCTCTACTGCAGGCTCTGTGTTGATCTCCACTAGTGTTTCTGAGGCATTCAGCCAAAAAATGCCTACAGTTCGGCCCAGTTTGTGGGCCAGGAGATAAGGCACTGAACCATAAATGCCCATTTTGTCATGTATTTGATATCCATAGACATCCAGGTTATAAAGACGGTAAGCATCTCCATCCCTAAAACAACAATAAGAATTATCATCAATTACCATCACAGATGTATTATTCAAAGATAGAACACTTACTACTTCCTTAACGGTTTCCTGAACCAACCTAAGTGAATGTGACTCTTGTCCTTTGGTTCCTTTGGCACCCCTATATCTTAGCTATCTTTTCAAAACATCTCTTATGAGGGAAGATCTGTTTCCTGTGACACCTCTACAATAGCAAACACACACTAAGCATCCTCTGATGCATTTTGTGAGTACTTCTCTGTAGCTAGAACAAAAGGAGATGTCTTAACATACTTCCCCACAGCTGAACAGGGAAAGATCAAGAACTGAATTGGGGTGGAGGTGGGGTACAGAGCCAGGTTGATATGAGAACAGCAGAGTTTCTGATGGACCTGTCACTATGCCTGTCAGGTAAACAATTCAGGAACCTGGCACCTTTGGCCCGACTGTTTTTCTCTTTTTTCCCCCATCTTAATCTGATGGCTCTCAGATCTTTTTGTCACTATAAGCCTGAAATGATCTCCCTGAGGGAATCACAGGCAACACAAGACACTGTATTTTTCAGCTCTCTGGCTCACTGTTCTCTTTAGAGTAATGGTCCTTATTAAAGGTATGGATCTTTCACAGTGCATTCTCCCAAGATTCCACAAAAAAGCCCTGCAAGGTAAGCACAAGACCTAGAAAGAAAGATAGCTTCCCTGCTTCAATCATAGCAGCTTTCTATTTTTGGTTCCTCTGTATTACTAAGTTCAGTATTATAGTTTTTATAGTTGTCTAATTTTGACTAAAAAAATTTGAAAACTTCTGCTTTGGGTGACCATTCAAGGAAGGTTCTTAAAATTCTACAAGTAGTATCAAACCAGAGTCTCCTGTAAGAATTCTTGTTTTCATTTACCTAGTATTTTTAAGTTGGTGTGATTCTGCATGCTGTGGAATCCCATAGACATGTTCAAATCCATGCAAGGAGAAATCTAAACCAATGGAGGCAGGACCTGTAAAGACCAGAATGCTGATTACATTTTGCTTTTCAATAGGACTATCAATTAAGGAGATTCTGTTGACTCTGAGTGTAGCAAGATGACTAGACTAGTGTTAGGGAGACCCAAACTTGCCCTGATCAACCAGCAAATGCTCTGCCCTGACGTTGCAAGACACTGTATTCAGGTACTGATGGAACACCAGGCACACCTTAAACTGTGTGTTAAAGCTGTGTCCTCATTTATAGTAAATGTATCTCTCTGCTACCTGTAAAATACAGTTACAATATTTTAGGTTGTTTTCCTCATTGGAATTTTTGTAAAATACATCATATACTTATTTGCTTTGAGGAGCAAAGGCTATTGAACAGTTTTAGTCTTTGCTAGGTGAATGTGAATATCTTCTACAAGGTAACTAATTCTTACTGTCAGCCTTGTCTTATGAATAAGGATTGTCATGTCAAGGGTACCAGAAGGCCTTTCCTAGCTCCTCAAAATACTATTTCTCTGTAATTGTAGGTATATAAATTTCCTTTAAACAAACACAAATCCCTTTATTTCACAATTATTTTAGAGTTTTGGGAAAAGTGCAAATACAATATTGAAAAATTTATACTCATGTTAAAGGAGATCTGATACCAAATTGTCCTCATTTTTAGGAGTGTGTGAAAACAAAAGGTACAAAATACTGTATTACAGAAAGGAGAGCCTGAAAACCACTCCCTACTTAAAAAATTTCAGCATTCTTTCAACCTTGGTCATTATACTATGCCAAGAGTGGCAAACCTATGGCATGCAAGCCACAGAGGGTTGTTTACATCACTGAAAGCTCTAAAAGATTTGCCATCACTGTAAATATAAACAGAACAAGGATTGTCAAGGAGTCAGGGAAGGTTTGTTATTCTATAGGGTATGCAGGAAGAAGAAAAATGAGTATTTTTCTAACTATAAACCCATGTAGCAGAAAAGGACCTCCAAAAGGGACAAACTATCCTCACTTCCCATAAATGCTGACAGGTCAACTTCATTGGATTAACACACATCTAGCTGATTTGTAGTTCAGACTTCTGGGTGTGTCATGGAGGTGTCAACACACATACTATAATGGGCCCTCATTGGTTTCTCTCAGGAGCTGCTCCCCTGCTTCGCTCCCCAGTCATCATGAAATAAACAGCTTTGCTCTCCATGCCTTCTGCCATGATATGCCTCTCCATGCCTTCTGCCACGATATGCCTGCCTTGAAGCCAGTTGACCATGCACTGAATTCCCCAATCTGTGAGCTAAATTAAACCTTTCCTCTCTTCATTTGTGAGCATCAGGTATTGCGTCCAGCAATGGGAAAGATGACTAATACAATGTGAAATGTCACAGATGGATATGTGACACCCATGGAAATAATGGGAGGCATGAAAAAGCTGAGTACCACTGGACTGGAATACTGGAGCTAATGAGCTCAAGAACATAGTTTCCCATAACTTAAATCTCATAAAAATACAATGTGAACATCCAGGTGTGGTGGCACATGCCTATAATTCCAGCACTCTGGGAGGCTGAAGCAAGAATAGTAGAAGTTCAAACTCAGCCTGGGCAATTTTCTGACATAGTGACACCCTATCTCAACATAAAAAGTAAAAAAAGGTCTAGGGACATGAGGATATAGCTCAATGCAAAGGTCCTGCATTCGATCCCTGGTCTCTTTCTATCTCTCTCACACACACGCACGCACGCACACACGCACGCACAGAGTGGAGTTTGTAGCTATCTAATCTACTGGATAATGCAAACAGTGGGTTGTCCCAGGCCTGTTCCTGAGGCCATGACTTCCGGGTGGCCTACACTTTTCTCATACTCCTCACCAAATCCATAGAATCGCCACTTCTCTGTCAGAATGCATTATGGAAGGATAAGGAACCCAAATCTGAGATTTCTGTTCACCTTACAGAAATTACTTGTTTTAGGCACCAAAGTACAAGGGACTTAGAGATATTTAGCCATTTTGGAATGATCTGTTTTAATACTACTCCAGTTTTAATTTACCATTAGCTTTGACATCCACAAAATTTCTGAATTTCTCTTCCCACAGGCCTAGATCCTCTTGATCTTTCTGTTGGTACAAAAAGCGCAAATTGAGTTTATAAAGTGCAATAAATAGAGTTACTACAAAAACATATTTGGCTTATTAAAAATAAGGACTAAGAAAACGAGTTCATGTTTTAGAAGAGCAATTTGTGATATCAGTACACTTCACAAATCAAATCTTTAATATAAATGTCAATCATCATCCTTATGAACCATAGCTGCCATAATTTTTTTGTGGTAAAACACATATACAACATGTAATGATCATTTTCAAGACTATACTTCACTGGCAATAAGTACAGTTACTCTGCTGTGTGATGGAATTATCATCAATCTATCTCCAGAACTTCATTTTCCTAAATGAATCCTACCCATCCATGAAACAGAACTCCCCACTTTTCCCCACACTATGTCTGATAACACCATTCTACAGTTTATACAAATTTGACTACTCTGAGTACTTCATGAAGTGGAGTCATACAGTATTTGTTCTTTTGTGACTGGCTTGCATCACTTAGGATAATGTCTTCATTATGTAATATGTATCAGAAATTCTTTCCTCTTTAAGGCTGAATAATATTCCATTGCATGTAGATAAGTTTGTTTATGCACTCATCTATCAATAGACACCTGAGTGGCTTTCCTTTTTGGCCACTGTAAATAATGCTGCTACGCCTTCACTTTTGGGTATAGACCTAGAAGTGCAACTGTTGGATTAGATTTTCAAAATTTTTTTTGTTTTTGTTTTTGCAACAGGGTCTCACTCTATAATTTAGTCTGGCCTTAAACTCACTATGTAGCTCTGGCTGGCCTCAAATTCATGGCAATTTTTCTGCCTCAGTCTCCCAAGTGCTGGGATTACAGGTATGTGCCACCACGCCTGGCTAGATTTTAATTGTTTAATTTTTTGAGAAACTACTATAGCATTTCACACGAATATCTTTGCACAATCTAAAATGATATGCAAGCACTTTGAAAAATGTAGTGCTTACATATATAAGAAACATTTTTATCATAAATTTGCTACACCAAACGTTGAGAATCAAATAACTTCCATCTATTTTGAGAGACTCTAAACAGAGCTTTTTTTTTTTTTTTTCTGAGATAGGCACTCTTTTTTCCTACTTCAATCAACTAGCTAGACTGCTTGCTATAAACTTATGGTGATTTGAGAAGTCAAGTTACCTGGGATGGCAATAAATGCTCTACAACCTTTCCATGTAGAGCTGTACATGTTTTCAGCTTTATAAGTCTTTCCCCTAGTAAAATGAAAGTTTAAAAAACTTGTATGTGTGAAACGCATATTTCTTAAAATGAGCTCAAGATTGTATTTTCATAATTTAAGCTTCTGTAAAGTGATGGTGTACATTTTTTTAAAAATCACACTGAAATCCTTAAGGTAACATTTAACACTTATTATTTGGGGTCCATGGATGGGCTTTAGAGTATGAACTCCCTCAGACAATATGAAAATAAAAATTTTTTCTATGGAGATGATTCATAGCTTTTATCAAATTCTTGCAAAGGGTTTGTGGCTCAAAAATCACTGTAATTTCAGCACTTAGGGGGCTGAAGCAGAACAATCATGAGTTCTAGTCCTGCCTATACAACTCTGTGAGACTTTGTGTCAAAATAAGGAAAAAACCAAAGGGCTGGGAATGTAGCTCAGTGTGAAGCGCTGGGTTCAATTCCCAACACCATAAAATAACAGCAACGATGACAATGCATAAGACATTTAATTAGGCATCTCCTCCAAAGTTGATTTGAGATTTTATCACAATTCTGTGTGAACCTATACATTTACCATCTTTATTTGCAAATGGGAAAAAATTCTCTTATGTTCATCACTGTGGATCACTTAGAAGCATTTAGGGCTGGGAACGTAGCTCAAAGGTACAGTGCTTGTCTAGCATGCATGAAGTTCTTACTGCACTATTATTTTTACCATTCTAGGTAGTCATAGCTATTGTCAGGCTTCTCTTAAGATTTATGTGGCTATGGATGAAGACAAGATTTCTAGAGTATCCATTCTTCATAATTCAGCCAGAAATCATTTAAGTACAGAAATAAGACCATGTGTTTTTGCTTAGAACCTTTCTAGTTTTCATTTGTTCTTGGGGTAAGCTCAAACAGATTAACATGGCTTATAAGATAAGCTCCATGACAAAACAGGGGACGTAAGATTTATTCAAACATGAACCACCAATGCCTTGAACAGTGCCTGGAGGTACTGTTGAATAAGATAGTTATTATGACTCCACAGAACAGTTCCTGCCCATCTCTCTAGCCTTATTACTCACTACTCTTCCCTTTGCTTTCCTTTCTTCCTTCATGTACATAGTTCCCTACCCCTCCACAAACAATTTTTTACTGGTTAATGCATACTAGTGCATCCGTTTCAACTTTAATATTACTTCCTTTGGAGATTTTTCTAGACCCTCATCATAAGTCAGGTCCCTTGTTGTATTCTCCCACAGCACCTTTCTGTAAAACTCCTCTTGTTCCTAAGTATTTATTCAATGTCTGTTTTCCCCAAGAGATTGACTAGTTCTGTGAGGACTGGTTTGATATTTGTTTCATTCAAGGTTGATTATCTTTGCCCAACATAATGCCTAGCAAACGCAGGCATTCAGGTTGAATCTAATTTTATGAATAAATGAATGAATGACTCAATTAAGGTGATAAGGTGATGATAAGGTGAGCAAAAGACAAGTAATTCCATTTATATGTAGTAATGCATTTAACAAGTACCCTTCTGTGGAAGGAACAGAATTCATTACACACTGCATAATTACAATGGTGATGAAGAAGATAACAACTTGCTCAATCTAGATTACCTGAGAGGTGTCAATTGATGTACTCTTCTCATGTTCTTTGGTAGCTCTGTTTTAACAAAAATAAAATAGTTTTGCTCGATGGAAAGAATGACAGAATTTTGTTCAATGACAAAGATCTTAATTTCTACCTTTTAGGATCTCGATTGCTTTTTACCCTGTTTAAAAGTCATGTACCATGTTCATTGCTTTGTTTTGATTGATTTTACTCTGTTTTGTTTTGTTTGGTTGTATTCTTTTCAAAATAAAAAAAAAGTGAAAAAAAAAGTAAATGAGTTTATGAAACTGAATGTTGATGAATTTAAACTAATAGCTTGATTTCTTATATAACTAGATATATCTGAATTTTTTAACTCTTTAAAATACATTTATCAATTTTTAATTAAAAATGTAACACAAGTTCAAAACATTTCAATAAAATGTAAGTTAACAAGGTAGTACATAGCACTCTTCCCTCCATGTCATTCTAATATACAATAACATGATGCAGTCTTCCAGGAAGATTGTGACTATTCTTCCACTCACGACTGCATTTGAGAGCTTGTCTCTCTACATTCTTAATGACACTGGATTTATCTTTTGAGTCCTTATCATTGTAAAAGTTTAGAAAGGATAATGTACTTCAGTTTGTATTTCTGTGACCAGTAATGATGTACATTACCTTTTTATACATTTAATGGTACTCTTATTCCTCTGTAAATTGTTTATTCAAACTCACTATGCATTAATTTTAGCTTTAGTGTTAAACACAGCATGCAGATAAAAGAATAGTGCATTCAAAGAACTCAAAGAATAATACAAATAAACAACTTTGACACATCATTAAGTTTAAGCAATCAGAATAGCTTGCTCCTTTAGATTGTCTGTGTACCTCTCTTCAAATGCACCCATGTCCGCTCTGTCCTACAGAGGTAATCACTTTATGAAATTTACTCTTAATCATTCCCTTGATGTTTTATTTCCACATATACATGAATTCTCAAACAAAATATTGTTTCGTTTTGCCTTTAAATTTTTATATAAATAAAAGTATACTGTATATATTCTTTAGTGACATGCTTTATTTTACTCAATATTTAAATTTTTTTTTTTTGTCTTTTTGAGACAGGGTCTCACTATGCAGTTCAGGCTGACCTTGAACTCACAGCAATCCTCTTGCTTCAGCCTCCCAAGTGCTGGGATTACAGGCATGTGCCATGGTGCTCAGCTTTCCTTATATATGTTAATACTTTAAAGTTTTCAAAAAATTAATAGATTTTAGTTTTTAGAATTGTTTTAGGTGCAGAGCAGAAATGAGCAGAGAGTACAGAATCCCCATATACCCTACCTACTACTGCTATCCCATACCACACTAGTACATTTGTTACATTTGGTGAACTTGAATTGACACATCATTATCAGTCCAAATCCAATGCTTATATTAGGGTTCACCCTTGGTGTTGTACATGCTGTGGGCTTGCATAAATTTATGACACAAATTCATCATAGTAGCATCATATACAATAGCTCTGTTACCCTAAAAGGCTTCTGTGTCCTGCCGATTCATCCCTCTTTCCCCACAATCCATGGCTACCACTCATCTTTTTACTGTCTCTATAGTTTTGTCTTTTTTTATAATGACCTACAGTTGTAGATTTGATTCTGTCACATAGTAATATGCATTTACATTTTCTCTAGGATTTTTCATGGCTTAACAGCTCATTTCTTTTTAGTGCTGAACAGTGTATTCCATTCCCGGATACCAGTTTGTCTATTTACCTACTAATAGACATTTTGGTTGCTTCCATGTTTTAGCAAGTACAAATAAAGTTGCTATAAATTCTAAGTACAGGTTTTTCTGTGGACATATTGAACATTTCATTTGGTAAATATCAAGGAGTATGATTGCTACACTATATGGTAACAGTATGTTTACTCTTATGTGAAACTGCCAAGTGGCCTTCCAAAAATGGCTCTACCATTTTGCATTCCCACCAGCAATGAATGAGACGTTGTTCCACATTTTCTTCAATATCTGTTGTTATCAGAGTTTTAGATTTGGGTTATTCTCACAGGTGTCATGGAATCAGTTCAATTTGCAATTCCCTGATGACATATGATAATGGTATACTCACGTGCTTTGTGTATATCTTTTTTTGGTGAGAAACCTGTTCAGGTTTTTTTTAAACTATTTTTTTTTCTGGTTTTAAAATCTTTTTATAGCCAGATATGGAGGTGTACACCTGTAATCCCAGCACTTGGGAGGCTGAGGCAGGAGGACTGCTGTGAGTTTTAGGCCAGTTTGAACTACATAGCAAGATCCTGTCTCAAAAAAAAGATAAAAAATTTTTTTAATTGTTGAGTTTTAAGAGTTCTTTGAATATTTTAGGTAATAGTCCTTTATCATATGTATCTTTTGCAAATATTTTCTCCTGAACCATGGCTTGTTTTCTCATTCTTTTGACATTTCACAGAGCAGAAAATTTTAATTTTAATTAAGTCGAGCTTGTCAGTCATTTCTCTGTTTTATTCAAAAGGTCTTCATTATACCCAGGGTCACCTAGATATTCTATGTTATTTTCCAAGAGTTTAATAGCTTCTTGTTTTACATTTGGGTCTCTGATACATTTTAAAATCATTTTTTTGAAGGGTGTAAGGTCTGTCTCTAGATTAATTTTTTTTGCATGTGGATATCTAATTGTTCCAGTGCTGAAAAGACTATCTACTCTATTTTGTTGTCTTTGCTAGCAAAATCAGCTGACTCCATTTATGTAAGTCTATTTCAGAACTATCCCGTTCCACTGATCAAATTGTCTATTTTCTAGTGCCGTACTATGTTGATTACTGCAGCTTTATAGCAAGTCCTTTTATTAAAAGAATTTTATAGCAAGTCCTTTTATAGCAAGTCCTTTTATTAGTATATGTTTGTAGTACACAATGACTACATTCCTTGTGGGGAGTTTATATGTACATAATAGATCTCAGTTCTCTTTTTCCTCCCTTTTTTTTTTTTTTTTTTTTTTGCGGCACTGGGGATTAAACTCACGACCTTGCACTTGCTGGGCAGGCGCTTAGACCGCTGAGCAAGATCCCCAGCCCTGTTTTTGAGACAGGGTCTCACTATGCCGTTCAGGCTGGCCTTGAGCTCACTTTGTAGCCCAGGTTCTCAGCCTCCCGAGTGCTGGGATTACAGGCGTGAGCCACCACGCCTGGCTCTTTTTCCTCCCTTTACCACTGTTACTCCATCTCTTGATTCCCTTCCCCTTTGAGAAAGACCTGTTTCCCTACTTCCTATTATCTTTTACTTGCTCTTTATATTTTGGGCTTCTCATCTAAAAGAAACAATGTGATATTTAACCTTTGGTGTCTAACATAGTTCATTTAACATTATGGTCTCAAGGTGCATCCATTTTCCTACAAATGATTCAAGCTTACCCTTCTTTATGGCAGAGTAGTACTCCATTGTGTATAATACCATATTTTCTTTATCCATTCATCTGTTGGTGGACATATAGGCTGCTTTCAAGATTTAGCTATTATGAATTGTGAATTATAAACATAGATATGCATGTATCACTATAATATGATTTCTTTAACTTTTTCAGGAAGATACCTAGAAGGGGAATAGCTGGGTCAAATGGAATTTCTAGTTTTAGTTTTTTGAGAAATCATCATGTTCATTTTCACAGTTGTTGTTCTAGTTTACATTCCCACCAATGGTATAAAAGGGTTCCTTTTTCCTCTGCAGCCTTGCCAGTATGCTACTACTTGATTTCGCATCAGGTCTTGTCTTTCAAATCTTTTATCAGTTTTGTAGTTTTCCTCACATAGATCTTATACCTACTTTATTGCATTAATACCTAAATATTTCATGTTTTGGGTTCTAATATAATATAGTAAAATATGTTCTTTATTTCAAATTCTACTTGTACATTGTTGATATACAGAAAAGCAGTTGATTTTTATACATTAACTTTGTACCCTGCATCTTTGCTATAATCACTTAGTAGTTCCAGGAGGGTGTTTGTGTTTTTTTTTTTTTTTTTTTTTTTTTTTTTTTTTTTTTGTGGTACTGTGGTTCAAACCCAGAGCCTGGTTCATGATAGGCAAGGACTCTACCACTGAGCTACATCTCTGGCCCCTGAGAAAATAAGGCATTTTTAATATTAACATTTTAAAACAAAACTAAGTTGAATCTCAGAAAAAATTACTATGTAGAAATAATGAAAGTTAAATGCTTTTTGCAGACTAAATCATATGCTTACTATTATGATAAAGCACAAAGAACTACAAACTGGGAGGTTTAAAAACTGTAAGCGATTAAAAAAAATGGAAGAAGACTCTCTGCCCTTATCATTACTTTTTAATCATGTGAACTGCAATAAACAACTTTGATCAAATGCATGGTCCCAGAGAATCCCTAACTATTCAAATCTTGGTTATTCATATTATTTTAAGGGAGTAAAGTGACATTCTGAAGACATGCTAGTTCACCTAACATTTGTCAACACTGTGCTTATTTAGAAGGGTGTAAAGGTGGAGAACGCCATCAGTCACAATGTGTCTAAAGTGTAAAATTCTTAAAACTTTGGGAATCATTTTTGTCACAAAGCTTTTTCATCTGCACCGATGAAAAGATAAAATTTCTCAGAATAAGAACACAGTAAATAAGGGAAACCAATTTTTTTTTTGGAGTACAGGTGATGTGATGGAATGCAGGGGTGTTCTACCACTGAGCTACATCCTGGCTGTTCTTATATATAAATGGATTTGTTGAGACAGAGTCTTAATAAGTTGCCCTGTTGGGACTCAAACTTTCTATTTTTCTTCCTCAGTCTTCTTCAGTGCTGGGATTACAGGTTTATACCACTGTGCCTCACTGGAAAACTGATTTTCTGTGATGACTTGTTATATATTTAGGAACTGGTACTCATAATCAGGTTTTGTTAAGGTTTTTATGTGTTAAGTAATGTGTAAAAATACCTTTGTTTGGGAGGAATCTGTAGATGCTCAAAGTATAATTGGCCCAGGGAATTGATGCTCATTACAACCTCTTTTTCAGATACCAAGTCTATCTTGAATGGGTTTGCTGTGATATGACACTTCAGATCTCCTTTTTCATCGGACAGTATCAGATTGCCTGTATCCCGGGAGCATGAAACGAGCCTAGAAAACAAATCATGAAGAGAAAAATAAATTTCTGTAGTTTTACGTGGTTCTGCATGATTTTCAATTCAAATTAACAGCAAAGAATGGGCAATAAAAAAACTGTCACTGAGAGCATAGGCTTTGGCATTAGAGAGCATGGATTGAATGTAAGTCTACCAGGATAACAAAGTTATTCAATCTTTCTAGGTCTGCTTCCTACTCTGTAAAGGACAAATAATAAAAGCAACAACAAAAGAGTTTTTGGAGAAAACTGAGAGGGACTGTGCTATAAACCACTTGGCATAGGGCCTGACACATTAACATTTAAAAAAAATTGAACTGCCATCATCATTAATTCTGTCTATAAAGACTTTGGTACATAGAATTTAAATACTTTTTCATTCTCTAATAATAAATTCAGAAATTGAGGAAATAAAATAGATTGGATTCACAGGGAGACAAAAATAGGTCAGTTTTTACTTAACTCTTTATTACCTGACTGGCATCAGACTCTAATTTGACAGACTGTTGAAATAATTTG
>RJWT010033627.1:0-13858 GCA_004365215.1 Cuniculus paca
TTTTCTAGCTGAACTCTTGCCCACATGTCATTTCTTTATTCTTTCATCACTCATCCTATTGAATTAGCCTCATGTCAGGCACTGCGCCAAGGGCTGTGGGAAACAGCGATGGTAAGATAGATGCAGTTTTCTGCCCTCCTGACGTTTCCTGCCTAATTCACTAATACACAGTGCTGACAGATTCATCTTTAAATTCCTCTTTGCACAAGCTTTCACCCCTTTAAAACCTTCTATAGATTCTTGCTATCTAGTGAAATAGTTTATATTTTTAGCCTAATACTTCCATTCCTGGAAATTTCCTTGCCCATCAACATATTCCCTCTGTGCCAGCTAGTCTATCTTCTGCCTAGAAATTTTACCCAAGCCAGTACTCTTAATTTTATTTTGAGCTCACTTTTTCCCCTCTAGCTTTATTAAAGTGTAATTGATGAATAAAAAAGTATATATTTAAACTATACAATGTACTTGCTACACATGTTATAAAATAATTGCCACAATCAAGCTAATTAATATATCACCACCTCACAATTACCTGTTTTTGTTGTTTGGTGATGAGAACACTTAGATCTACTCTTTACAAATTTCAAGTTTATAATACATACATCATTGTTAAATACAGTCACCATACTATGTATTAGATCTCCAGAAGTTATTCATCTTATAACTGAAAGTCGATACCATTTGACCAAAATCCCCCATTTCTCCCCTCTAAAGTCCTGAGAACTACCATTTTACTCTCAGTTTCTGTGATTTTCATTTTGATCTCCATATCTAAGTGTGAATATTCAGCATTTGTGATTCTGTGTCTGGTTTATTTCACTTAATGTAGTATCCTCAGGTTCATCCATTTTTTAATTTAATTTAATTTAATTTAATTTTTGTCTTTTTGAGACAGGGTCTCACTATGCAGCTCAGGCTGGCCTTGGGCTCACTTTGTAACCCAGGCTGGTCTTGAACTTGCAACAATCCTCCTGCCTCAGCCTCCCAAGTGCTGGGATTACAGAAGTGAGCCACCACGCCTGGCTACTTTATTTTACTTTATTTTATTTTATTTTATTATTTTTGTCTTTTTGAGACAGGGTCTCGCTATGTCTCTCAGGCTGGCCTTGGGCTCTCTTTGTAACCCAGGCTGGTGTCAAACTTGCAATGATCCAGGTTCATCCATCTTGCTGCAAATGACAAGATTTCTTCCTTTATGAAGGTTGAATAATACTCCTCTGTGTGTGTATACATACACACATCACATCTCACATTTTCTTGATCTACCCACCCATCAAAGAATACCTAACTTATTTCCACATCTTGGCCATGGTGAACAATATTTCAATGAACATAGGAATGTAGCTATCTCTTTGACATACTGATTTCATTTCCTCTGTATATAACCAGAGTATGATTCGTGGGTCATATGGTAATTGTGTTTTTGATTTTTGAAGAAAAGATCATATTGTTTTTCACAATGGCTGTACCAATTTATAAACCCACTAGTGTTATACAGGACCCCTTTTCTTCTTTTAAGTCCTTGCCAACACTTATCTTTTAATTTTTTTAAATGGCCATCCCAAAAGCTATAGAGTGATGTTCATTGTAGTTTTCATTTGCATTTCTCTGAGTATTAGCAATGCTGAGGATTTTTTCATATACTCTTTGGCTATTTATAAATCTTCTTTGGAAAAATTTCTATTAAAGGTTTCTGTTCATCTTTAAATCTGCTTTTTAATATTGACTGTGTAAGGGTTTTTAAAAAATATTTTGGGTATTAGTCCCCTGATAATTGCTTTGCAAATACTTTCTCCCATTGCATAGGTCATCTTTTCATTTTGTTGATTGTTTTCTTTTTCAGAAATTTTTCAGTTTGATGTACTCCCACTTGTTTATATTTGCTTTTCTTTACTAGGGTTTTGGTGTTATATTCATAAAATAATTGCTAAAATTAATGTCAAGGAGTTTTTGTCTTGTATTTTCTCCCAGGATTTTTATAGTTTTAGGTCTCATGTTTAAGTCTGTAGTCCATTTTGTGTTTGCTTTGTGTATAGTATAAGAAAAAGGTTGTTTTGTTTTGTTTTACCAGGGATTTAACTCATGACTTCATGCTTGCCAGGCAGGTACTGTGCCACTGAGCTTTATACCTGGCCGATTTTCATTCTTTTGCTTATGGATATCCAATTTTCTTTGCACCAATCACTAAAGAGACTATTTCCTGTTGTCAGTTTTTTGTTTTTTGTTTTTTTTTTTTGCGACACCGGGGATTGAACTCACAACCTTGCGCTTGTCAGGCAGGTGCTTAGGCCGCTGAGCTAGATCCCAGGCCCCCTGTTGTCAGTTTTGTAAAAGATTAGTTGACTGTATGTTCTTCATTCTATATCTGTACTCTATTCTGTTTCACTGGCCTATGTATGTATGACTTTTTAAAAAAACTTTTAAAATTTATTTTTTATTTTAATTTACTAGTACTTGTGTGTAGTACACAATGTTTACATTCCTTGTGGGAAGTTGGTGCATGTATGTAACGCATTGTTCTGATTACTATAACTTTGTAATATTCTTTGACATCAGGAAGTATGATTCTTTTATGCTTCGTTCTTTCTCAAAACAAGTTTGGCTGTTTTATTTGGGTTTTTTGTAGTGTCATATAAATTTTAGAATTTTTTTCAGTAAAAACTGTTATTTGAATTTTAATAGGGATTATACTGAATATAAAAATTGCTTTTGGTATTATGGATATTTTAATATTAATTTACTTTTTATTAACTGTTTCACTCCATAAGCATGTGATATCTTTCTACTTACTTGTATCTTCTTCAATTTCTTTTGTCAGTAGTTTATAATTTTCAGTGTACAGTTATTTTTACATCATTGATTAAGCTTATTCTCACATATTTTATTCTTTTGATGATACTGTAAATGGAATTATGTTTTTAACTTTTCATAGTCCATTGTTAATGTACAGAAACATAACTGATTTTTATGTTAGTTTTGTATCCTGTACTTTTAGTGAATTCCTTTATTAGACCCAACAAGTTTTTTGGTGACATCTAGAATTTTCTATATACAAGATTGTCCTTTGAAAATAGAGACAGTTTTACTTCTTCCTTTCCAGTTTGGATGTCTTTTATTTCTTTTTCTCACCTAATACTCTGGCTATGACATCCAGCATTATGTTGAATAAAACAAGAGTGGACATACTTTTCTTGTTTCTAACACTAAAGGAAAAATGTTCAGCTTTTTACTATTAAGTGCATAACATTAGCTTTGGGCTTGTCATATACAGTCTTCATTCTGTCAAGACTCATTCCTTCTATACCTGTTTTGTGGAGAATTTTTATCATTAAAAGAGGTAGAATTATGTCAAAATTTTTTTTAATTTGAAGACAATATAACCAAACAAAATAAAATAGAATAGAGTCAATCACAACAAAACAATGAACATGGTACATGACTTCAAAACAAGGTAAAAGGGAATCAGTAATGGCTACCATAATGTCTCTTCTTATCTTCAAAATAACTGCCCATACCATCAGGCATGAATAAAATCAAACAAAATAGAACAGAATAAAATCAGTTAAAAAAAAATTAAAGGAATACAGAACTTCAAGATAATAGTAAGACAACAGTGGCTACCATAATGCTTCCTGTTATCTTCAGAGTAGTTGCCTACACCTTCAGACATAATACAATCAAACAATACAAAATAGAGTAAAATCAATCAAAATAAAACAATGAAAGCGATACAGGACTTCAAAATAAGATAATTGGAAATCCATGATGGTTACCATTATATATTTTGTTATCTTTGAAATAGCTATCCATGCCATCAAGTATAGTAAAATCAAATAAAACAGAATAAAACCAAAGTAAACAGAACATTGAAGACAATATAAGTTTAAAATCATGATAATATATTAACAATGGCCACTGCCTTCCCTTTTTACATAATTACTCCCCTTTGACTTTCCCAATATGTACTGTGCATTTTGGATCCCACTAACTCCTTTAGTTTATTATACTCAGGAGACAACTCAAAATTCACCCATGTGACTCTGAATCATTTCATCCATGAGCATCATATCAAGTTGTATCCGTTTACCTACAAAAGCCTTGAGGTTATCTTCCTTTATAGCTGAGTAGGTTTCCACCACATAAAATGTCATGTCTTTCTTATCTGTTCTGCAGTTGACGGGCAAGCTATCCCTGCTTTTTTTCTGGCTCCCTGTCACATAAGGCATTGTTCTCTCTCTTTTGACTTTCAGTCTATGAATTTTCTTTCTAGTTAAATATGTTTCTTGTATAGAGCATATTGATGGATCCTGTCTCCTGATCCACTCTGCCTGTTTCTTTCTATTGGTGAATTGAGGCCATCTACATTAATAGTTATAGCCATCTTGTACTGCATTATCTCTGCCATGCTATTTTCCTGCCATTGGCTCCCTATTTTCCCCCTCCATTCAATCGACTGGCCCCACTTGATGGTCCCCCTCTGCCATTGTTCCTGAGACCATGGTCCTTTTTATCTCTCTCTGGAATGCCCTTTAGTATTCTTTGTAGGGTTGGTTTAGAGGTTATGAATTTCTTGAGCTATTCTTTGTCATGGTAGTATCTTGTTTCTCCATTGATTTTGAAAGAAAGTTTTGCAGGGTACATCAGTCTGAGTTGGAAGTTGTTTCCTTTCAGGACTTGCAATACTTCACTCCAGCCTCTTCTTGACTCGATGGTTTGTTGAGAAGTCTGCTGTGATGCTGATGGGTTTTCCTTTATAGGTGATCTGTTTCTTTGCTCTAACAGCTTTTAATATTCTGTTCTTGATGTGAATTTCTGGGATCTTGATTATTATATGTCTGGGTGTGGATTTGTTTTGGTTATGGCTAGCTGGAGTTCTACATACCTCACTTATTTGAATGTCACTTCCTTTTCCCATGCTTGAGAAGTTCTCCAAAATTATTTCTGTAAATAGACTCCTGATGTCATTTGTCTTGACCCCTGCTTTTTCACTCACATCTTTTATTCTTAAGTTATGTTTCTTTGCATTGTCTTGCAGCTGTTGAATTGTTACTTCCTGGTTTCTTGTATTTTTAAGAAATCTTTCCTTTCATGGTCACAAGCTGCAAACCTGTCTTCAAGGTTTGAAAGTCTATCTTCAGTTTCTTTCAAATGTTTTAGCCAGCTTTCAATGGAGTCTTTAATTTCCTGAATATCTCTTTGAATCTGTTTCATGTATTCTAAATCTTTTTTATATTGTTCATTCAAGGTTTCCCTCATTTTCCTATGCTCCTCTGTTTTTTTAATCTATAGTCTTCCTGGATCAAGGGGGCCCACTTTCTTCCTTCTTGTCTTCCCCATGATACTAGATTCCAGCATCTGGACTGTGTTACTCAGAGAGACTGTTTACTCTGCTGCTTACTGTTCCGCCATCTTTATCACTCATCTCAATTTTTTTTACCATCTATTGAGATGCATTTTTTTATCTTTCATTCTGCTAATGTGTTATATCACATTTATTGATTTACATAAGTTGGACCATCTTTAAATCCTAGGAATTAACCCACTTGATCATGGTGAATGATCCTTTTAATGTGTTATTTAAGTTTGCTAATATTTTTATGGAGGAGTTTTGTATCTATGTTTATTGAGACTATTGGTATGTAGTTTTCACATATATAATGTCTTTGTTTGGCTTTGGTATCAAGAAAATATTGGTCTCATAAAATGAGTTTGGAAGTATTTCTTCCTTTTTAATATTTGGAGAAGTTTGAGAGGCATTGGTTTTAGTTTTTCTTAAAGAATTTGTAGGATTCACTCATGCAGCTATCTATTCCTGATTTTTTCTTTTATAGATAATTATTATAGGTTCAATTTCATTACTCGTTATTGAGTGGTTCAGATTTTCTACTCCTTTATTCTTTAGTCTTAGAAGTTTATTTTTAAGAATTTACCATTTCTTCTAGGTTAGCCAGTTTGTTGGTATATAATTGTTCATCATAGCATCTTGTGCTTCTTTGTATGCACATGTATCCTTAATATAATGTATCTCCCTTCATTTGGGATTTTATTTATATTCTCTCTCTCTCCCTCTCTCTGCCTTTCTCTCTGTCTCTATGTGTCTTTCTCTCTCCCCACCAAACTAAAAGTTTGTCAATTCTGTTTATATTTTAAACAACCAACTCTTAGTTTTATTCTTCTTTTTAATGTTTTTCTACTCTCTTTTCCTTGTATTTCTGCCCTCATATTTATTTCCTTCCTTCTACTAACTAAGGACTTTGTTTTTCTTTTTCTAGTTTCCTGAACAATAAAGCTGTTTATTAACATTTCTCCCATTTTAAATGTAGATGGTTATGGTTATAAATTTTTCTTATCACTGCATTTGCTGCATTTTATAGGTTTAAGTGTGTTGTGGTTCCATTTTTGTTTTTTTATCAAGGTATTTCTTTTGATTTCTTTATGGCTTTCTCGTTCATCCCATTAGTTGTTCAGGATGTGTAGTTTAATTTCCAAATATCTGAACCAAGAAGTCAGCCTGCCCTTCCTGTAAGCCAGCCTGCACGCAGGTCGAGAGACAAGAAGAGCCCCCCTCCCCTGTGTAGGCAACTGGCTGATTTGGAGAAATACAGACTGGAATCATAGCAACAACTTAATGCTTGCATTGATTGATTGACTTTGCAGGCTTGGGGTCAGTAGTCTGAGCATCTGTTCAGAGGATAACAATATGCAATATACCAATGGGGGGTATACCAACCAATATACCAATTAACTTTGGGTTAACTTTGGTGGGGAGATATTTCTACTCATGGGGAGGGTGTGAGGGTGCTGCTGGATGGGATGCAGCAGCTGTAGTTCTTGGGCTCAGGTACTCTGTGGTGTAGACTTTTATGTAGCTCTGTCAAATGAGGCCAGCTTTGGAACTGACTGTGGAGTCCTCAGATACCATACCACCACAGCAGCCAGGTTTGTTAGGGTACTACAAGTTTGTTAGACGCAAAAGTTTCTGGAATTTTCACATTCTACTTTTCCTCTGAGGGGGGCAGTCTTAAATAAGAGATCCCTCTTGATACCAGGTCTGGTGTGGTCCGCAGGCAGCCATAGTAGTATTGGGCTCTGGGATGTGGACGCTCAGAGCTGCATCACAGCTGGGGCCTGGACTCTGCTATGCTCTGATGGGGGTGGGAACAACAGAAGGATGGCTGCAGGCCAGTGTTCCCTGAAATTTTAACCCATTCTAGCCCCAGCTGTAAGTTCCAAATCCCAGGAAGAAAGACAAGCCAATTTGCCCTTCCCGTGAACTGACTGGCACATGGGCTGAGAATCAAGAACACTGTGCCCCTCCCCATAAGCAACTGGCTGATTCAGAAGACAGGCTGAGTTGATAGAAACTGAGGTACAAAAACAACATAATGCCTGTATTGTTTGATTGACTTTGCAGATCTAAGGCCTGTAGTCTGTGCATCTATTAGGAGGATAATAGTATGCAATATAGCAAATATGGGGGATTTCCTTCTATCTTGTTTTTGAAATCCAATATTGTTCTGTTTTGCTTTGTCCTGATTATAGTTTTGTTCTTTTCAATATTCTGCTTTAATTGGTTTTATTCTGTTTTGTTTTATTTGATTTTACTATGTCTGATGGTATGGACAACTATTTTGAAGATAACAAGATATATTATGGTAGCCATTGTTGATTTCCTATTATCCTGTTTTGAAGTTCTATATCACTTTCACTGTTTTGTTTTGATTGGTTTTATTCTGTTTTATTTTGTTTGGTTTAATTCTCTTTAACACAAAACAATGAAAAATTTTTAAAATCTCAGCTAAAAGTCATCACTTCGAAAAGTTCAAAAATATATCATCTAGGTCAGGTATGAATGAAACTTAAAATTCCTCTCCATCTGGGGATCGATCCTTTTGTCTGATGGCATGTATCCCTGTGAGCTCTGCAGGAAAGTTACAAAATTTATAGCAGAAGAAAAACTGCCAACTTAGATTGAAAATGACACAGGATAAAATAAATTTTGAAGGTCAGATGTCTGAAGTCATGGTTGCACACCCTCTGAAAGTTCTGTAGGAGAATCTTTCCTCATCTCTTCAGGATTCTGGTTGTTCCAAGTGCTCCTTGGCTTTGACTGCATCTCTCCTATTTCTGCCTTGGTTTTCTTCTGTTTTCTGTCTCTTAGAAACACACTCGTTATTGGATTTAGGACTTACTTTGATAATCCAGGATAATTTCATCTCAAGACCCTTAATTATATTTGCAAACACTTTTTTTACCCAAGTAAGGTTGTATTCACAGGTTCTAAGGGTGAGGATATGGATTAACTTTGGAGCCATCATTTAATCCACTATCAGATCCCAGTAAGGTTCTCAGTGATGTACATGAACATACAGGCTAAAGATATTCAGTACAGCATAGGTTGGGATAGTGGAGAGTTGGAAAGTCCATAGATGAAATCTGGTGAACTGTCACTGTAATAGATATATTTATAGCTCACTGGTTGCCAACATGCTTCCCATATTTCTCAGCCTGCAGACAGTTGGTCAGCCCATTTTATAATTTTGGTCAATGTACTGTGAGAGTAGTGATGTGTGTTATTTCTAGCCTGAAGACTATAGTAAAAGGTGTGGGCCCTCCTTCTCTGCCTCAGCAACACTGAAAGTCATACACTCCCAGTGATAAAGCTACAAGATAAAAGTAGGGGATCCCTGAGTTATGGCATTGAAGGGAATTGGCAGTATGTCTTTACTGTTTATTATATCTCTCTTCCCACAAACCTGTAAGGTCTATGAAAGCAGTTCTTTTTCTGCCTTATTCACTACAGCATCAATTGTGACTGGCACATAATAGATGCTTAATAAATATTTACTATAAAGTGGCTTATGAGGAAGTCTAAGGGTCCAGCCCAAATAATGGGGTGTACAGAACTGCTATTAACCAAGACAAGCATGGTAGAAAAGAGAACACTTTGAAGATGTTCAGATTCATAAATGTTGAGTCTTAGCATGTCTCAATGTGTACTGTAGTATCAGTTCCATTAGCACTAGAACTTCTGCTGTTTTGCTCATTTTTTAAAATGAATAATCTACCTGTCTAAAGACACTTCAACATTTAGAAAGCACTCCTTGAAAGAAAATGGTGGAGTGGTAATCAGTAGCAAATTCAGCCTCTCTGAGACTGGACTGTAGACACCGGAAAACAATAATCTGCTGAAGAAACCGAGGGGGTAAGGGGTGATAGCACCAGGAACTGGGAAAGAACTGACAGGAGAAATTAGAAGCTATAGTGCAATCGGGAAGATGGTCCACAACACAGAGTAAAGAAGGAAACAATTTGAACTTTTCACCAAGTCTTGCAATTTGTAGGAAGGGGAACCTGGTTTCCTAGAAGTAAGGACTCCCAGTGCTACCCTCCCACAGTGACTAGGTGATACAGCCATGGGAGACAGCTGCAGACACCAGACTAGAAAGAGATCCCCTGAGAAGGTTAAACTCAGGTCAGGAAGGACATGGGTCCCAACCCTCACAGTAAGAAGGCAGGCTGGGTTTGACTTGTGCTCAGAAACACATGGGTCTGAAAGTACCTCCTGGAAATTAGTACTTGATCCTTTGCCCTGCTACCTACATCTAGCACTGATCTGAGGTCTAATTGCCTTCCCTATCTACCAACATGAGCAAGGAAGTATCTCTGTGTGGATACTGTCATAGCCTGGAAAAATAAGGTGTTTCCATGACAAAGAGAACCTCAAGAAATTTATGACTATAAAAAAATTCTCAAGGATATCCTAAAAAGAGTGAAGCCAAAAATGCCCCTAAATCTAATAAAATGAGTACACCAGGCAGGATGAACAGTTAAGCAGAAATGGGAGGCAGGGAGAGGAATCAGCGAAAGGAAAATAATGCAATGACAGCATAAGGCAACACCTTTCAGTAATAACATTCAACGTGAAGGGTCTCAATTCACCAATCAAACAACACAGGTTGGTAGCATGGCTCAAGAAACAAAACTCAATGTACACAGTATACAAGAAACACATTTGATCCAAAAGGAAATACACAATTAAAAATCAAAGGTTGGAAAACAGCATTTTATGGAATGGAAATGTGCAGAAAAACAGGAGTAGTTACCCCAATTTCTGACAAAGTATATTTCAAGTTGAAACTGAGCAGAAGAGGCAAAGAAATTCATCACATATTGGTTAAAGGAACAACTCAAAAGGTAGGGATAACAATTATAAACATATACACAAAAAGCATCAGCACATCCAACTTCATAAAAGAAACACTAGTGAACATAAAAGAAATCAGTTAAACACCAACACAGTTATAGTAGGGGAAGCTCATTACCCCACTAGCACAAATGCACATAGAAACTAGACAAAAAAATCAATAAATATCAGAGTTAAATCATACCTTTGAATAAGTGGACTTAATAGATATCTACAGACTGCAGCAGAATACATACTCTTCTCAGCAGCACATGGGCCTTTCTCCAAAACAGACCACATGCTATCCCATAAAGCATGCTTTAGTAAATGCAAAAGAATCAAAATTATACCATGTGTATTATGAGATCATATTTCAATAAAACTAGAAATCAATGGCACAAGAAACCACAGAAACTATGCAAATGTGTGGAAATTAAACAATATTCTCCTGAATAATCAATGGATCACAAGAGAAATTAAGGAAGAAATTAATCAGTTCTTAGAATCAAACAGTAATGCCAGTACAATATATCAGACCTATGAGACACAACAAAAGCACTTCTACAAAGGAAGTTTATTGCTGTGAATGCCCACATTAAAAACAAACAAAAAATAGAGTTAGCACAAATAAATAACTTCATGATGCACCTCAGAGTCCTAGAAAAACAATAACCCAAATTCAAAGCTAGTACAAGGAAAGAAATTACAATGATCAAAGAAGAAATTAATGAAATTGAGACACAAAAAAAAAAAGAAGAAGAAGAAGAAAGAAAAAGAAAAATCAATGAATAATAGCTGGTTCTTTGACAAACTAAAAAAATAAATAAACAAACCTCTAGCCAATCTTACAAAAAATGGAAAATAATTTTACTAGAGGATACAATTAGAAATGAGAAAGGCAAAATCACAAAGGACTGTGCTGAAATCCAAAAGATTATTAATAACTACTTTGAGAACCTGTATTCTGATAAAATGGAGAACTCAGAAGGAATAGATAGATTTCTGGATACATGGGAATTGTCAAAGCTGAACAAGGAAGACAAAAAAAAAACCCCTAAATAATTCAATAGCAGGCAATTAAATTGAAAAAGTGATTAAAAAAAAAAACACTACCAACTAAGAAAGACCCAGGTCACAATGGATTCACTCCCAAGTTGTAGAACTTCAGAGAAGATCTAATGCCAATACTTCTCAAACAGTTTAATGAAATTGAAAGGAAAGGAGTACTCCCAAAGTCATTCCTGCAAGTTAGAATTACCCTGATTCAAAAACCAGGACAGGACCTAACCAAAAAAGAGAAACAGGCCAATCTCTAAAGAATTGACAAAAAATTCTTTAACAAGATAACGGCAAACAGGATGCAGCAAATTATCAAAAAGATCATATATCATATCCATGTAGGATTCATCCACAGATGAAGAGATGGCTCAACATACTCAAATCAATGAATGTAATGTCACTTAGTCACAAGGACAAAAATCACAGAAAAAGCCTTTGACAAAATTGAATGTTCATTTATGACTCTGAAGAAAATAGGTACAGAAGGATCTTATCTCAAGCTGATAAAAACCATTTATGACAAACCAACAGCCATTATCATATTAAATGGAGAGAAGCTAAAGGCTTCCCCTCTAAACTCAGAAACAAGATAAAGTATGTCCACTTTCACCACTTTGGTTTACTATAATTCTTGAAACATTAACAGATCAATCAGGAAAGAGAAAGAAAGGATATGTACAGGAAAGAAAGAAACCAAATTATCATTAATTGCAGATGACTTGATCTTTCACATAGAAAATCCAAAAAATTTCACTGAAGACTCCTTGAATTAATAACCAAATTTAGTAGCATACCAGGATACAAAGTCAACACAGAAAAATCAATGGCATTCTTGTACACCAAATATAAACTGAGAAATTAATACAACAATACGTTTCTTAATAGCATCAAGAAAAATTAAATACCTGGGAATTAACCTAACCAAGGAAGTAAAAGACCTCTACAATAAATACTACAGTGCTCTGAAAAAGGAGATTGATGAGAACGTCAGAAAATGGAACAACATCCCCTGATCCTGCATAGGCAGAACCAGTATAATCAAAATGACCGTACTTCTAAAGCCGATACCCAAATTTAATGCAATTCAGTCAAAATACCAATGACATTCCTCACAGAAGTAAAGAAAAAAAAATCCTAAAATTTATATGAAACAAAAAGAGACCTTGAATAGCAAAAGCATTCCTGGGCAATAAGAGCAAAGCAGGAGGTATTACCATTCCAAACTTCAAGTTATGTTACAAAGCTATAGTGATAAAAGCACCATGGTACTAGCACAAAAAGACATGTGGATCAACGAAAAAGAACAGAGGATGAAGAAATATCCTCAAGCACTTTCAACTATTTGATTTTTGACAAAGGGCCTGAAAATGTATGCTAAGGGAAAGATAGCCTCTTTTATAAATGGTGCTGGGAAATTAGCTATCCACATGCTGAAGATTGAATCTAGACCCATATCTCTCATCATGAACTAAATTAAAGTCAAAATGGATCACAGATCAAAATGTTAAGAGAGAAACAATCTGCTATAAGCTACAATAGGTAAAATTTTTGAATATATAAGGTAGGCAAATACTTACTGAACAGAACCCTAGTTGCGGGAAATAGGACAAGAATCAACAACTGGTATCATATAAAATTTAAAAGTTTCTGCACAGCAAAGGAAACAACCTACAGAAGGAAAAAGACAACCTACAGAATAGGAAAAAATTTTGCTCACTACTCTTCAGACAGAGAAATAATATCCAGAACATATAAAAA
Organism: Cuniculus paca; assembly: GCA_004365215.1. NCBI lineage: Eukaryota > Metazoa > Chordata > Mammalia > Rodentia > Cuniculidae > Cuniculus > Cuniculus paca. Next base: position 13,004 of record RJWT010033627.1, read on the forward strand.
AAAACTCAAAAAAATTAGACCCCTGAAATAGAAAGCCCAATCAAAAAACGGGCAACTGAAATGCATAGACACTTCTCAGAATAAAAAGTACAAATGGCCAATAAGTACATGAAAAAAAGTTCAAAATCTCTGGCCATTAATGAAAAGCAAATTAAAACAATACTGATATTTCATCTTGCTCTGGAAAGAATAACTATCATCATCATCATCAAAAAAAATCAAATAATAACAAGCGCAAGAGTGGCTGCAGAGTAAAAGGAACCTTTCATTGTTGGCGATGTAAACTAATACAATCATTATGGTATCAGTATGAAAATTCCTAAGAAAAACTAAAATAAGAAATTCCATTCTGCTCAGTTATTCCCCCTACTCCAGGTACTTTCTTGAAAGAGTTATAGACATCATAGTACAGTGATACATGCACACCCATGTTTCTAGTAGCATAGTTCATAATAACTAAAATTGGAAGTAGCGTATATATTCATGGGTAAATGAATAGGTAAAGAAAATGTGGCATTTATACACAAGGGAGTACTACTCTATCACAAAAAGGATAATCTTGAGTCATTTGTAAGAAAATGGATGCCCCTTGAGACCATAATATTAAGTGAAATAAATTAGACACACAAACTTAAATGTCACATGATTTCTCTTATATTGAAAAATCCAAAATATAAATAGAAAGCAAAATAAAAGGCATAATAGGGAAAAAGAGATGGGAAGATGGAGGGGTGTTTTTGGAGGGTGGAATTCAGCCAGAAAGGAAGGGAGTAGAGAAGGACATAAAAAGTTTTAAGATGAGTTATGTACTTGTACCATTTCCTCACAGTGAATGCAATAATTATGTAGTGCAAA
>RJWT010033628.1:0-13859 GCA_004365215.1 Cuniculus paca
TGACCCCACAGTTGAATTCCAACACAGATAATGACACAGTGAGTTAATACATAAATATTTTATGAGTAAATAACTAAGTGACGTCCCCTGAACCTGAACACACTTAATGAACAAAGAGCTATCCTTTCCTCCACACACGACCACCACCATAGCCAATCCTTTCGGTGAAAGTACATCTCCAAGAGGCAATTATTGTTCCAAAATTGTAAAGCCAAAGACCTGATCTCAATAGTTCAATAAGAACCCCCCAAGTTCCAGCATTCAATTAATGTTTCTGACTTCTTCCAGTTTAGGGGAGACTTTGAAGTGACTCTTTTCCTCTAGGAAATAAGCTGCATTGGAATTTCCTAGAGCTGCCTTCTTTCCAGTAATTGACTTCTCCTGTTATCTTCTCATGTATCATGGGACAAAAAAACAAACAAGCAAGCAAACAAAAATACCATTTGTTTGCTAGTTGAAAATTTTAAAAGAAATGATCATAAAAATCTCTATAAAGAGATACTTCAATAAGCCTTATTAAAAGCAGTGTTTCTATTAAAGTGCTGATATCTCATAACAGACTGCTAGTAAATATATTTTACTCACATAAAAATAAGTGAGAGTAAAGGAAATGCATAGAAACCAAATGTCTTTTTCCTTATCAGCTAAAGTCTTTGAATGCATTGATGTGTAGCACACCAATTTAACATTAGCTGTGTACTAGCCTCCTGACGAAGGCAGAAAAGAGGACTGAAGTAAAATTTTGTGACCTCACACATGACATTTTATTTAAAATCATGCAGCAGTGAAACAGGCCTCAAAGAAGAAACCAGAAAAATGAAACTTTATCCAAGCTGCATCACATCTATTAAGTCATTCATCTTCTGGTGATTTTATGTCTGCCTTGTTACTACTTTTATTTAAACTGCAGAACCACTGGGTGGAGGCCACATCTGTCTCGGTATTGTGCCTAGTTATCCACACATAAGTACTTGAGAAACATTTTCTAATAGTCATGACCCAAAGAAAATAAATCACAAGTAGTAAATTCTATCGCACTGAATTTATTACTTCTTCTTACTCCCCCCAGTATAGATTACTATTTTTCAGTGTCTCACATTTTTTATTTAATGCATACGCCTGAGCAAGAGGCAAATTCTCATCACTCTGAAACACTATACCAGCTAGTTTGGGGCAATTGAATGGCACCCGAGTTCTTACCTGCATTCTCTTGATATTTTGTCAAATTTTAATATGTGCCTGCCACAGGTACAGTCTCACTCTTTCAGACTTTTTAAGATTTGATGGATGTTTGCATATTGCTTTAAATATCATTTCTTTTCAACATAGGAAAACTTCCAAAATATGTGAATAATCCATTTCTATACACTTCTTTACAGAAGTTCACACTTCATTACCTGTCTGACAAAACTTCGTGAGAATTGTGGCTTACTAATCTATAGTCTCTTTTAGCAGGATTTTAACACAATAAACCATTAGTTTCTACAAATCGTGACACTTCTAAATCACTTTAGGTCCTTGCATGTTTTCATTAATTTGAGAGAATTTCAAACAAAAGCACTGATTTCATTTTGATGAAAACATTGTAATTGACAGGGTCTTACATGTTACTTTAAAATACTACTTGAGTTTCTAGGTTTTGTTTTATAACAGAGTATTTTTCAGAGAAGTTTTAAGTTCACTGAAAAATTAAACACGTTAGAGATATTTCCAATGACCCTGCCATCTCAAATGCACAACCTTTTCCTTTATCATTATCATCCATCAAAGTGGTATATTTATTAAAATTGGCAAACTATACAGAATCTTCATGATACCCCAAAGTCCATAACTGAAATTAGAATTCACTCCACACACTGTATATTCAACGGATTTGGACATGTAATGCCATGAATTGTTACCATTATTAGTGAGATGATACCGTTATTGCATCATCTCAATATTTCACCACCGTAAACACTCTAGGCTCTATTTATCCTCTATCCCCTCTAATCCCTGGAAACCACTAATCCCTTCACTCTCCCCAAAGTTTTACCTTCTCTAGAATATATAACATTGGGATCCTAGAGTGTGTAGCCTTCTCTGACTGGCTTCTTTCACTGGTAGTAAGCATTCCATAACTAGCGCACTCTTGTTAGGTGTGGAGTGTCCTTGTGGCACCTGATGGGTCAATGTCTACTTGCGTTTGCCCTGGAGATAAAAGACTGCTAACTCTGAGGAGAAATGTCTTGAAGATGGGATGTTTTGCCAACTCACAGAGAGATGGGCCTTTTGGGGAAAACAAGGAAGCTCCAGAGGGGACAATCAGATAAAAGTTAATTATTCAGCCAAACTGTCACCGTGCCTTGCTTGCTTGGCTTACTACTTAAAACAAACAACTGTGCTTAGTAAAACTCTGTGCCGTTGTTGTTCCTGGATAAATCTGGGGGCTTGAGTCAGTTCGGAACTTCACTCCATTCTGGTAGTCTCCTGGTCTCCCAACAAAGATAGTCTCTGTTTCTTGTGTCTTCATTTTTTTTCTCTCCATCAGAGTTTGCTGGCCCAGACCCAGTATTTAGAAAAATGCATGTAAGTTTCTTTCATATCTTTATGACTTACTAGCTCATTTCTCAATACTGTTAAATAATATTCTATTGTGCTAGTTATCCATTCATTTACTAAAGGGCATCTTGATTAATTCCAAGTCTTAGTAATTAGGAGAAAAGATGCCATATATATCAGTGTGCAGGGTTCTATGTGAGCATAAGTTTTCAACTCATTTTGCTAAACTCCAGTATGTATAAATCCTAAATAGTATGATTGCAGTCTATTTAGTTTAGTAAGAAACTGCCTATTTTCCAAACTGGCTGTGATGGATTGAAAACTGATAATCAATTTAAATGCCAGCTGAACTGAATCAGCGTGGTGCTGAGTGTGGATGGCCTACTTGAGAACTGTTGCCGGCATGAAAAGGAGACCTGGAAAGGTAGAGTAGCATTGTAGGTTCTCCTAAGAGCTGTTGGTTCTTATGGAGTTGTTGGTTCTCCTGGAGGAGCTTGTCATGCTGGCTTCCCCTTGGCTGTTATCATCAGAGGAGCTCAGGGCCCTGTCATTGAGAATGGCTGTGGTTCACTTTGGGGAAGCTCTGGTCCTTACTTTGAGCATCGCTTCCTGGCACCAGAGAGGAAGATGTGTGCTTTTCAGTCTCCAGAAGTTTGTCACGCTGGCTTCCTGATATGAGCTTGGCCATTCTCATCCTTAGAGGAGATCGGGACTTTGTTGTCGCTGAGGATGGCTGTGTACTCTTCGAGGAGCCCTGGTTCTTATGCTGAACATTGCTTGACTCCAATGCAGAACCCTCAACCTACTGTCACAAATCCTTCACCCCACTGGTATAGACTTTCTAGCTTCCACCACTGACCTTTGGGCTTTCCCAGCACAGATCTGTGAAACAGACTTGCATGAGTCACTGTGGGCTCCAGGCCTCCAGCTGGACTCGTGGGAGGCATTATCATGGGCTCTAGGTCTTTAGCTGGACTCATGCAGGTCACTGCTGTGGGATCCAGGCCCTCAGCTGGATTCCTTCGGTCTCAGTGTGTGGACAGATTTCCTGCACTTCTTGTTTTTAACACTTGGATGACTATTAAAACATAATACTATAAATTACGTGTCCCGTATGTAATTGTTTTCCTTGCAACCCCTGACTACAACACTGGCTGTATCATTTTGCATTCTCACCAGCAATGAATTATGGTTTCCATTGTTCCACATACTTGCCAGTATTTGATATCAGTGTTCAGGATTTTGGGCCTTCTAACAGGTGTGTGGTGATATCTTGTCGTTAATTTGCATTTCTCTGATGGCAAGCAATGTGGAGCAAAGAGAATCTTCAAATGCTTATTAGCAACGATTCCATCTGCTTTGGCTTGATGTATGTTAAAGTCTTTTGCCCATTTTTTAATCTTATTGTTTGCTTTCTTATTGTTGTATTTCAAGGGGTGTTTGTATACATTAGATACTAGTTTTTTTATTAGCTATGTTCTTTATCAGCCATTTACAAATAAATACTATCTTCTAGCATATGAATATCCTCTGATTTTCTTGATAACTGATTACACAGAAGAGCGATTTTTAATTTTACTAAAGACTAGTTTATCAGTTATGTTTTACTGAGTTGTTTCTTTAGTAGATTTCTTCTGTTTTATCTCCTTGTATTTTTATAGCTTTTGCATTTTACATTTATCTGTGAACCAGTCATGCACGTTGATTTTTGTGCAAGTAAGTAGTACATACCTGGATCCTCTCTCTCTGTCTTTTTTTATTTTCATGTGGTTCTCCATTCATTCTAGGACCACTTGTTTTTTGTTTCATTGTGTTATCTTTTCTGCTTTGATGACGAACACTGACAATACTTATGAGTCTATTTCTGAGCTATCAGTTTTATTTTATCAACTTTTTTACTTTTTATTTTAGCAAATCACACTGACTTGATTGCTAAAGCTTCATCATTAAGTTTGAATCAAGTATCTCAGTACTCTTACTCTGTCCTGCACTGGTTATAATCAGCATTATGTTGGACATTTGAGGCCTCTCACCTTTCCATATAATCTTTAGAATTTGTTTTCCAGTACTTTCAAACTAAGTATCTGAAATTTTGATTGAGATTGCATTCAATCTAGACAACAACATGGAAAGAAATGACACTTTAAAAATGTTGAGTCTTTCTCTCCATGATCATAGAGTACCTCTGTACTTATTAGGTATTTATTTCTGCCGTTAGAGTTTTAAAATTGCCTTCCCATAGATCTTGTATCCGTTTTGTTAGATCTATACCAAAAAATTTCATTTTGGCTACTAATACAAATATTACTGTATTTTTATTTTCAGATTCTGCCAGTTTATTACTGGTGTACATGATTGATTGAATTTTCACATTTACCTTGAGTTCATACTCCTGCCATAATTATTTATTCAAGAAGGATTTTGAACAATTATTTTGTCTTTTTTTTCTTCACTTGGACTTTCAACATAGAGGACTGCCAGGCATGGTGGTGCATGCCTGTAATCCCAGTATTCAGGAGGCTGAGGCAGGAGGATCACCATGAGTTCAAGGCCAGCCTGTACTCCACAGTGAGACCCTGTCTCAAAAAAATAAAAATAAAAAAGTCAGCAAAACAAAAATGATAGAACATTGTGTTATTTGCAGACAAAGAATTTATTTCTAATTAGTTTATTTGTGTGTGTAAGTGTGTATGAGAGACAGAGAGCAAGAGAGAGACAGAGACAGAGCATGTGTATGTTATGGCATTAGATAAAATTCTTCAGTACAGTGTAACAAATTGGTAACAACACGATGCCTTAGGTTGGTCATAATCTTAAAGAGAAACTTCTGTATTACCCAGCACTGACTGTGAAGTTAACTAAAGAATTTTCATAGATATTCTTTATTAAGCCTAGAAAGATCCTTATTGCCAGTTTCCTAAGAATTCACTTTCCCATGAATAAATTCTGGATTTTGTCAGATGCTCTTTTCTGTATCTATTGATACAATCATGTGATTTTCTTTTTTTTTTTCCTGTTGATATGATGAGTTAACATTTTCAAGTTGATTTTCAGTGATAGAAGTAGTCTTAGATACCTAGCATAAATGTCACTTGGTCATGAGGTAAAATTCTTTCAGTACATTTCTGGATTTGACTTGCTAATATTTTGCTAAGAATCTTTGTGTATGCTAATAAGAGACATTGGTCTGTAGTTTTCTTGTAATGTTTTTGTCTGATTTTTGAATTTGTATAATGATGGCCTCAGATAATGAATAAGAAATATTTCCTGCACTTTCATCCTGAATGAGATTGTAGAGAATTGATAACATTTGTTGCTTATAGGTTTGGTGGAATTTACCAGTGAACCCATTTGAGTTTGGAAAAGTGATTATTGCTTCAATTTCTATAACATATATAAGCCTATTCAATCTCTACCTTTTTCATGTGGGCTTAGAAAAATGCATTTTTCAGTAAATTGGTCTATTTCTTCTAGGTTAGAAAATTTGTGATCACTGTGTTGTTTCAATTACTCATTTATTATTCTTTCAATGTCTGGATGATCTTTAGTGTTTTATACTCTTTTATTTCTGATGATAGTAATTTGTGTCCTCTCTTGTTTTACACTAATTAGCCCCAGAGAGCTTTATCAATAATTTTTCTTTACAAATAACCAACATCAGCTACTTTTTAAATTTTTTCAGTAATTGTCTCTCTAATTTCCATTGTTTCATTTCTTCTGATTATTTTGGATTTAATTTCTTCTTTATGCAGTTATTAACATGCTTGACTTTGGATTTTTCTTCATTTCTATTAGATATACATTTGATACTCTAAATATACCTGCAAGTAATGCTACCACTTTATCCTACAAATTCTAGTAAGTTTTATTTTCAGACTATGGCTCAGAATATGATCCATCTTGGTCAATGTTACATGTGTGCTTGAGAATACTGTATATTTTGTTTTTACTGAACAAACTAGTCTATATGTGTGTGTTATACCTAGCTGATATTATTTTTCACTTCAACCATGTGCTCACTGATTTTCTGTTTATCAGCATGGTCCATTCCTGTTAGAGATAGTGGGTTCTTCTGATTCTCTTTGCATTCTATCAGTTTTGGCCTCATTTTGACTTTCTGTTTGCTATTTACTCTTCAAAGAATGAAGTGTTTTCTTAGAGTTAATTCCTTTATTCTTAATAGTAATGCCCATTTTATTCCTTATAACTTTGCCTGCTCTGAAATCTGCTCATCTGAAATGAATATACGTTTTCAACATTATTTTGATTAGTATTAGCATGGTACAACTTTCTCCAAATAGTCAATTTTAATTGACATGTCTTTAGATCCATAGAGGATTTCTTGTTCACAGGTACTGTTTTTCTGATCCACATTTACAATCTCCGTCTTTTAATTGGGTTATCTAAATAATTGATGTACAAATTGATTATGTATATGGATTCATATCTACCAGATTTTTTTTTCCATTCCGGCACCGGGGATTGAACTCACGACCTCGTGCTTGCCAGGCAGGCACTTACACCACTGAGCTAAATCCTGTGCCCTTGTCTTTTTGAGACAGGGTCTCACCATGCCATTCAGGCTGGCCTTGAGCTCAGTTTGCAGCCCAGGCTGGTCTCAAACTTGAAACAAAACTCCTGTCTCAGCCTCACAAGTGCTGGGATTACAGGTGTGCACCACAAGGACCAGCTAGATTTGCTATTTTTTTCTACTTCTTGCCTTTGCACTTTATTGCTATTTTATCTTCTACTCTTTTGTCTACCTCTTATGGTTTACAATGAGCGTTTAGTATGATTGTACTTCTACAGGAAACACATACATAATTGAATACATTACTGTTACTCTTTTGCACAAATTTATTTGTTAGATCAATTAAGAATAAGAAAGAGTAACAGTCACTTCAAAGTAACTTATGTTTTCTTTAATGTTCTTCCCTTCTTTTTGTGATCAGAATTTTTAAACTGTATTATCTTCCTTTATTCTGAAGAGCAGTTTTTAATATTTCTTGAAAGGCAAGTCTCTGGCAACAAATTCCCACAGTTATTCAATATTCTGTTCTGTTTGTACTTTTTTCTATTTTGTTTTCTAGTATTTGTTCTCTGTGCTTTTCAGTTTTTGAACTTTATATTGAATTATCTTTAAGCTCAAGGAGTCTTTCTTCAGTCATGTTCAGGCTACTAATAAGCCCATCAAAAGCATTCTCTTCTGCTACTATGCTTGGTTTCTAAAATTTCATTTTTGTTCTTCCATGAACTTTTTATCTCTGTCTTATATTATTCATCTGTTCTTGCATACTGTCCTCTTAATCCATTAGAGAATTTAGCATATTAATCACAGTAGTTTAAAATTACCAATTAGATTTTCAACACCCATCCCATAGCTGATCTGATTTTGATGCCTGTTTTATCTCTTCAGTGTTTGGGGGGTACCTTTAAGAATGTCTTTAATTTTTTTTTCTTGATGCACACAACACACTAGACAAAGGGACTGCTATAAATAAATCTTCAGTAATGTGGTGAGGTAAAGGGGACAGGACAGTGTTCTATGGTCCTGTTTTTAGGTCTCAATAACTGGACTATGAGTGTTGCATACCATTCTCAGTGCCCCCTCCGACTTAGGGAAAAAGGGTGACTAGAGTGTTGCACTGGGTTTTTCCCTTTCTGCTGGCCAGGTGAGCTCTGATGGTATCTCAGCAGGCTGGGCTCTGAATAAATACTTTCTCTTGAAGGAAGACCTTGTAGAGAAGGATCCAATGTTCTCGGTATTGCTAAATGTTCCTTTTCTGCTCCTTCCCATGAAAACAAGAGGAAGTGTTTCCGAGACACTCACTGTGAACACCTTAGTTAAAACACACAGAAGTGTGGAACCGCACCCCACCCCCCTTCTCTATGGCTGGACTCGCCTGAAATATTTTACCCTCAGTGTCACCCTTGGTGAGCCACCAGCAGCTTATCAATTACATATTAGGTTCTCCTGTCTTAGTCTGCGTTCCCACCAGAGTAGCTATTAGTAGATTTCCATCTGGTAGGTAAACCGTGATGCTTTGTACAAGCATTCTTCGTTTAACAACCTACCTGTCTACCAGCTGTTTGGACATACAATCAAGGTGCGCTACACAGACTTCGCACTCACAGCTCTGACTTAGGACCAGCATTCACGGTTAGCATGCAGGAACCAGAGCGACCAGCAGCTTTATGGGGTTTTCTTCCGTAGACAGCACTGTAGCTCTGTGTTCCATTACACATGGCAGCACTGCCTGGGAGAGCTATGGGATCAGCTATGCAAATGAAAGCAAAGTCATCAAGTTGGGGTTTCCTTTGACCATTTCTTTGTTCTGAATATTGTACTGTGCATACAGTACACAGTTCTTCATTTAGCAACCCATTCAGCGAATGACCTAGTTGCGGGAACAGAACTCAGTCCTTAAATGAAGAGTGTCTATATTCACCTCTTGGACTCTCCAGTTTTAGCAACAGCATTTTGTGTTGTTTCCTCACTTTTTATAAAGATTCGTGGCCGGGGTGGTGGTGCATACCTGTAATTCCAGCACTCCCTAGACTGAGGCAAGAGGATCGTTAAGCTTTTAACACTGGCATGGACTACATAAGTGAATTCAAGGCCAGCCTGCACTACGTAGTGAAACTCAAAAAAGAAAAACATCCGTGAAGCATTGTTTTATTGTTTATATTTGTTTACCTTCTTCTCCAGAGGACAGAATGTCAACTTTTGTACTTGTAAGGAATCTGTACACATTTTTTAGCTTTTTAAATGACACTTACTTCAATAACATTTCTATAAAATCCAAAATACGTTAAGTGAATGGATGGACAAGCTTTTAAATACACTATTTTTGAGAATAGCCATAGCATATAATTCTAAGACTACAGTCAGAGACTAGAAAGCTGTTGTAAGTACTCTGTACTCCCCAAACTGAAATTTAAATTCTCTGAAACTCGCACTCTTCTCTGTGAATAAAGATAGATGGGTTGGCCAAATCATTTACTGGAGTTTATTCATTTAAAGAAATAATACATGTGTAGCAGAAAAATTTTTACAGGTATGCAAAGTAATTTTTACTCAGTTCATGTGTATATGCTTATTCCTACTTCTTAGTTTGCTCATTTATTATGCATTCAAACATATTCATTGAACACTTACCAGGGATGAACATCTAATTATAATGTAGTAGGCAAAAAAGAAAAAATTCATACCCCTTGTACCTATATAAAAATCCCTACTTTCAAGAAGTTCCAAGGAAATCCTCTTCTTTTCTTGCCTCTAATATGATGTGATAGAAGACTAAAGTACATTTACCTACATTTCCATTCTCTCTCCTAATTGTAACTTTGACCCTGATGACCATACCAAGGGGGGTCAAAATAGAGAAAATACCAGTGGGCGCATTTCGGGACTACGGAAAGAAGAAATTCTTGGGGAGCATGGGTATAAGAAAGTATAAGTAGGACTGAAATTACAAAGAAATTAGCAGGCCAGAAATTTCAGGCTAGAAAGTACTTTATATTTTATTTAGAAAAGTGTGGATGTTATGCTTTCTTGTATGAAGAGTTGCAGGATAAAAGTCGTATCTACTAAACATATTTAATGATAGAAATTTTAGAAAAAAATTACAAAATAATTTTAGAAAAATAATATTCACTGGACAATCCCATTAGTCTTTCTCAAGAATATCTAGATTATTATCAACATTTACCTCAGCCTACATTTTTGATCTTATTCACAGTGAACCTTATGGTTACACACCCTATACTTAGAGTTATTCATGTAATACCTTCATTCAATAGTAACACTGTTGTCATATGATAAATACTTTTGATTTTGATCTTTTACTTTGTAACATATACTTTTCAGTTAATTAAAAATAAAAAATTTTACCTGAATTTCAAAGGCTGTGTAAACCTTCGTTGAATGTATATGGTATACGTCTTCAATTTTTTGATATGTATATAAGCAAACTAAGTCTTTTCAAATCTCAAAAGTTCCATTTATAATTATTGCCTGGCTGATTGGTTGTCAAAGAATCTCTAGTGTGACTGTTTAAATGATTAATACAAAATGTGAAAGCTTCACAATTCACTGCTTATAATGCAACCCCAAAGAGGAAATATACAGAACTCATTACTTAAGTGCCATTTACTTCTAAAATGTTAAAATTCACATGTAATAAAAACCCTTAAGAATTCTTTAAAGAGGCACCATAAGGAGACTTTTAGTAAGTTTTTCTAACCTATTTTATTCCAGTATTAATAAAAATTGGGATCTGTTGGCATAACAGAGTTTAAATTTGATTTATTAAATACTACACTGCAAGAGAACTATGTGTCCTGGGTTTTCAGAGCCATATAATTCTGGGAAATTCTCCTTATGTGAGATCACACTGGGTCTGACCCCCAGACTAGGACCACAGGTCAGGCTCTCCCTTACTGCTGCCTGAAACGCAGGGCATGGGAGAGCTTGTGAAGGACCAGTGTAGTTTCCAGAAGTTATGGAGGATGAATGGGAAGATGGTATAAGCAACAAGCTAAGTATGATGCTGAAGAGCTGGCAAAGGGACACAGTGGGATATTCCAGGTGTCAGGCTGACAATCTAAGCAAAACTTTCAAGGAAACAGCACAAGCAACAGTCAAAGAAAAGAAAAAACAACATAGGATGCATAGAGCTAAGGGTCACCTTGACTTGGATCAAAAAGACTGATTGAAATCAAACCTTGATGATACTTTAGATGTTATGGAGAAAAACCAATGCATTGTCCAATAATTCTCGAGGGTCAGACTGTCTTGCCGTGAGATGACAGACACCCAGCTCTCAGCCTGAGCCAGCGGAATGGACTGCACTTGATCTCAGTTTCCTACAGGCCAGAGTGCACACCCTAAGTTTTGAACAACTTTCTGAAGCTCTGCCCTATGCACTCATACTGAAACTCACTCTTATCTATCCTAACATTGTTCTCCCGCATGTACATCAGAAAGTCTCAGAGCAGAGAGGCAGCTTCTCACCCATGGAACACAAGCCCGTGGTAATCCAGAAGTACCTCGTTCCCAAAGAATCTCTCTGGGGGTCAAAGAACCATCAGGGTAATCACTGCCTTCTCTCGCCGAGCTTTGCTGTTTCCCGGTTCCCTGTGTCCACACTCCACTTGGACTTCCCCTTACCACTCTTCTCTATAATCACTAGCGATTTTCAGTCACTACGGATTCTCTGTAGGCATCCACACCCTCCGGAAAGGAGTGGATGTGAGAAGAAAGCAGTTAGAGCCAAGGAGCTACGTCAAAAGCTGGGCTAGATTACAAACTACTAGAAGCGCTAGACTTTGAAATGGTATCGTGTTACCACTCCTAAATGTGGAGCAAAATTAAATCTACACTTGGCTATTAATAATCAAACACATGCAATAAATCTCCAGTGTATTTTTAAGGTGTTCCCATAGACAAATTCTGGAAAGATTGATTAAAAGTGAACCATCATCTCTATGATGCCGTTCTCCGCAGTGCCTGATATGCTTGACTGTCTACTGGGTAATCCAGCCTCAGCTTGGGGCTCATGCTGCCTGGCTGAAAAATCAATACGAATACTAATGGTGGCAATGGTAGCAAGCATAGGACAGAGGAGAGAACCAAAGGGAGTGGGAGTCAAATTGACCTTAGAAGGGAATCGGTTAGAAAAGTAGAAGAGCGAGGGAAAGAATGAATCATGACTTTCTGGTTTTGAAAGTGGGTGGCTGAAAACCAGTAACAGCATTATAATGGCGCTACCAGAGAAACAGTGAAGAAGAGGTGGAGAAGAGGGCAGAGGTGGAGGAAGAGGAGTAGAAACAGAAGGAAAAGAAAAACAATAATATTATTATTGTAGTTAACATTTATTGAGCACTTACAAGGTGCCAAGAACACTTCTAAGCACTTTATTTGCATTTCTTCAAATATCTTGGCGTGTGATTACTCACAGGAGGACTAGGCTGCTTTACATGAACACATTTATGACTGAACATATGTTCTTTGCATTTCGCTTGTACATATATGGAATTTTCACAGCAATGTGTGGCTATATTTCTCTCATATACATAGTGACATTTAAGGGCTACAGGAGCCCAAGTGGATTGCCCTGGCCACATGAAATATAACTCATCCCTGAGCAGTTCATGCTATAAGAGTTAAAATGAAGGATTCTGTAAATCACTATTGATATGACCAGGAGCAATCTGTCTTCAATTTCTGGCTTCAAAGGATTGGATGTTAGGTGACATCAGAGAGAAACAAGTAGACTCATCTGTATGTTTAGATTGGACATTCTGGGTCACTCTGTGTGTGTGTGTGTGTGTGTGTGTGTGTGTGTACGTATCTCACTCACTAAGTTCTCTCTAGTGACCCAGATAAAAATGATTCACTGTAATGCATGTGCAGCAGTCTTTTGCCATTTCTTAGTGTCCTTCACCCCTTGCCCATTTTTCTTGCTAACAATGCCCTACTTGATTTCCGCTTCTAACTGTGTAAAGCACTGTGTAATTAACATAACCAAAATAAACCCAATACCTTCCACTTACTTGAAGATGCTCCTCTGATAACACAAAAGGATAACCCTTTCCAGCTCTAATTCCTCTTCTACAGAAAACAGAGAATCTAAAGGTAAATACCTACTACAAAATGCCAGTAATTTATTCCTGAAAACCTGATATTCTGGCCAAGAAACATTAATCAAGAGTTTATTTTCCATTATTTTTAATGAGAAAATTATAATCTCTTACAGCTGAACACAGCACCCAATTTCATAAATAAAACAAATATACAAAAACACATATATATGTATAACATGTTATATAGGTATAATATGCTATGATAGAAAATATTGGTAGTATTTATGAGTCTTCAAGTAAATCTCATGAGTTTAATAAACATATAAAAGCATAACATTTATAACAGAATAAAAAATCATTATGATAAATTATGAAAAGTACAGCATATTTTCAGTAAAAAAACTATTTCTTTTTATTAGTTGGCACTTAGTAATCATATATACTTTATGGGTACAGTGTGATATTTCAAATCATATATACATTGTGCAAAGATGAGTTTGGGGCAATTGGTAAACTCATCTGCTCAGGTATTTATCATTTATTTGTGTCAGAACATTAAAGATCCTCTCTGCTAACTACTTTGAAATATTCAATTAATTTTTATCAACCATACTTCTTGTGCTGTTGAACACTTGAAGCTACTCCTCCAATCCAATTCCAATCCAGTCTTCTCTGCATCCATCCCTCATTAACACCCTTCCAGAACTGGTTTTCTTTGAGATCAGTTTTCA
>RJWT010033629.1:0-13859 GCA_004365215.1 Cuniculus paca
CCGCACACCTTGTGCCTGCACTCTGTCCCTGGGTCTTGGACCTCTTCCTCCCCCTAGATGTTAACCATCCTGACCACCAGACCCTCTACCAGCAGGAGGAACAGCTCCAGCTCAGAGTCCTGAACAGGGAGTTTTTATTATGCAGTGGCAGAGGAGGAGCCATGCTGTGCTCTGTGATTTGTGCATTCTGCATCCCAGGGACACAGAAGCACTGGGTTCCTATTTATGTCAGCAAGAGACATAACAAACCAGAAAGAGAAAATAATTATTCGTCCTGCCTCAGCATCTAGTCCTTCCCTGAGAGAATGCCCCGAGTAGCAGTCTGTTTCCTCATTGGCGATTGTATTTCTTACTTCTTTGATTACGTCTTGTAATGGTGCTCTTTTATTTACAGACATGTGAGAGAAGGCTTTACCGCGATGTCTCCATCATGTGTAAAATATACAGCCAGTAACATCAGTCCTTTTATTTGCTTTACTGGATTATGATCTACAGACTGAAGGGCAAATGAAAAATAGAGATAAAAAATCTATTTCTGATACCAGATTGGCTCTAAAATGTCAAAGTTTTCTTTATTGCTTCAGGAGATTTGTATCCTTATTTATCTTTCTCGGTTTATTTTCAGAGGCTTGCTGCCTTGCATTGCTGGGCTGGATGCTGTTTTCATGGGCATCCAGGGCTCTCCTGGCTATTTGGCCGTGTTTTATCAAGGCCTCCAAATGCAGCCCAGGAAGGGAAGCTGGAGAGCCTGCCGGACAGAGACCAGCCACGGGGACATTGCTGGGATGTCAAGTGGCAGGCCCAGTGCCCCACGCATGCAGGCTCCACTTATTTTAGTAATTAGTGAGAACTCAAGAGGCACACCGACTCTTAGAATCTGGAGACGCTGATGGACGTACTAAATACCGTGCTGCTACGGGAACATTTGGGGTCTCGGTGATATGCCCACATTCAAGTAACCCACACTGTGCGTCACAGACATTTTGAAGTTAAAAGCACTAAATTGGTCAAAATCTCTGTGCTCCTGGTATAAAACATGGCTTCAGAATGGGGCTCTGCAGAGGAGGCCAATCCCTTGTCCCTGAGTAACTGATGAGGTGGAGACTGGGGTGAAACTGCACTCGGAACAAAGCAGGGGCTATACGATCTAAGCGATGCTCTGAGACACTGTTTAACTCTCATCTCCAAAGCTCTGCAACAATGTCAGCTTCGAAAAGGAAAGGGAGCGAATGTGCAGGAAACCCCTCCCATGGGCATGCAGTGGGACTTGGAGTTTCCACAAGTTCAGTGGTAAATGAAGCTGCTTCTTGGGAATCTGGTCCTCACTGTGTGAATTAATGTGCGCATTCCACATCGTCCTCAGAAAGCTGGAACTGGGATTGTGTCACTTGAAGAGTCCCAATACTTGCCTACTTCTGTGAATGTTTTACTGAATGACCACTCTGCCACACAGTGCCTGGCACCAGGGCTGAGACCCGTGGTCCTGCGATGTGGTACAGAGTTTGTCTGAAGGAAAGAAGGAGCCGCTGGGGCAGGAGCAGAGGGAAGAAACCACATGTGGGGACCCTGGAAGGAAGAGGAAGATTGACTTGTCCTCCAAGCTGAAAGAAGCTAAGGAAAGAAGTGGAGTCTCTCATTGTAGAAGTGTGGGAGAGTCTCCCTCCTCGCCTGTAAGTTAGGGCCAGGCCCTCTCTGGAAGGTGGGAAATGCCTCCTCTGGAAATATGCAGAGATGTGTCTGGTTGATGCCACCCTGTAGCTCACAGGACTGCCCCAAAACAGAAAGGTGCCTGGTCCAGAATGACAACAGTGTCACAATGCCAAGAAATCCTGAGCTAGGGGTGATGCACCTCAGAGCACCTCTCTCCTTCCTTGTGCCTGTGTCCAACGCATCACTCACAGCGACAGCTCCTCTCCCAAGCACTGGCAGAAGGGCGGGCACAGATCACACGCCCTGCAAGAAAGGAGGCTGTGGGAAAAGCAATGCCTGAAGCCCAGAGACCACTCAAGGCCCAATGAGGCAGTGTGAGGACTGTGGGGAGCAGAGGATTGCAGAACAGCTGGGAGCCATTTCTGTGCATTTAAGACACATCAAGTCCTCTCCTCAAATTGCCACCTCCCCTAAACACAGGCCGTGTTTGCATTGCTGCCAGGATCTCTAGAGGGAAAGCTGAATCTTGAGTTCAAATCGTGCCTGTGCATGGTGGCATGGTGGTCAGTCATTGTGATTTTTGATTCCTCAGAATCCACCTCTGAAACACAGAGCTCACAGCCATGAGAACCCCACTCCGGAGAGGCATTGAGGACTGATGAACTCCTACCCCACTGGAGCGCTGTAGGCATTTCAGCAATGTGCTGGTCTTCTCAGCATAGCCATACCATTCCTTACTTTGGAGGTCTGACCTCACACTGATGCTTTCAAGTTGGTTTGTTTGTTTGTTTTAAACATTTTTCTGGTTTTTCCTGTGGGCTATTTCTGAAAGCCCAGGAACAGGCTGAGGTTGTATTTAGTGTGTGGCACCTGTCACAAGGAACCAAGTGATTTTTAGCCTCAAATAATCACAATAAACTACCACAGTGACTTAAAGTCTTGGTGCCCAGGCAGTGTGGGGTTTGCAGATTTCAAGAGCCAGGGCTGACAGAGAGTCCTGGTTTGTTGCTTAATCTTACTCTTAGCATAGGCTGTGCAGTCTTCCTGGGCCATGTTCATGACCGTTGGCTGGTGGCGGAGATGCTGCTGAGGGATGCGGATGGGGAGCTTCAAGTCCTCTCTCCACATCAGGCACATCCCAGCCAGGGGCACCAGTCCGCCCTGGGAAACCTCCGAGCATCCAGTAATAATGTTATAGCCGCACTCCTGACACAGGATTAAGCAGGACGATCATGATTGGACTTCGGGGAGGTATCTGACATCTTATTATAATCCTCACCACTTTAGCAATCATTTGCCTAACAAAACCATTCAGCCAGGAAATCTTCGCCCTCCTGTCTGCTATCAAATGCAAAAGCACAATCCTTTCCTCTCACCTCCCCACCACCAGGAGAATGGAATTCCCAGCATTCTTCAGGAGAAAGATGCCTTGCAGATTAAAGTTCCTAGCAACTCGTCTATGCATAGAACGGCTGGACAGGATTTTTAGCCTCAAATAATCACAATAAACTACCATTGGCATTTTTCATTCAAGGAATCATAGTCATGGGAATGCATTTACATTTTCTGTGCAATAAATCAAAGGCGAGATACCATTGTTTCTAATTTATCTTGTAGACTGCTCAAGTGATATCTTGCCACTGGAAATATTTTTAATATTTCTTAAAAAAAACAGAAGATAAATGGATCCTGAATGCTGAATGTGGCAGCTGTCGTCATACCCTAAAACTTTATTTCAGAGGATGTGCTTTCTTCTCCTTTCAGTTTCTAAAGGAAGTAATATTCAAATTATGTCGAGCAAGCACTAACTGTCAGCATGAAAATATTGGCTTTGCTCGAGCCCGTCTTAAAAAGAGAAAACATTAACCATTGTGATCATGAGTGGACCTGGTGCACCAGGCACATGAATTATGAATCAAAAGCACAGCCATGCGCTGTTTCTCCTGCGTAGACACCAAGCAGGATATTGCAAGCCTAAGGGAAGGAGAACGCTTGCGCTCTAGAAGTGCGTCGCCTCCACTGCGCTGTTTATTCAGCAGAAAGCTTCTTCCCAAACCTGGATTTCTCCTGCCCCCAAGGAGGCAGCACACAGAACACAGCCAGTGAGCACTGGCAGAACGCTCGCCTAAAAATCGCTTTAATTGTTGGAAAGTGTCATTCATTTGGACTTGGCTGCTTCAGAATTTGTACGCGTACAATCAGCCTTTGGTTCACAAATATCTTTATGATCTTCATGAGGAAAACTTGATGTGGTAGACAAATAAAAACATAATTATCAGAGGAATGCACAGCATGCTTAAAAGCACTGCTATTTCTTTTTTAAATTTTTTCATTATCATTAGTGCATGTTTGTGATACATAATAATTACATTCGTCTTAGAGAACTGCTACATATACATTTTGCATCTTGCTGTTTCTAAGCAGGTTTAGAACATTTGTTTTCCTATAAGTTCTTATATGCTAATTACCAACCACATTAACCTGTGTTTACTTTTTATTATGAAATAATACGGCTTCTTATAATTAAAACCCTAGCACCAAAGTATGTGGATAGAAAGTGCAGCTGCTCAGGCTGCGCTTGGCGTGGTGAGCATGGCTCTACCCAGCCTCCCCTGCGTGCAGCTGGCAAGCACCGTGGCCTTTTTCCTATCACTGCTTAGGAGTGGAGGCCAGCCTGGAAGAGGCAGAGCCGTCGCAGAGGAAGTAACCACTAACCAGAGTTTCCCTGGCTCGCCCTCTTCTCCATGTGCTCATCCACAGAGTCCTCCCACCCTGGGGCTGTCACAGGAGAGCCCAGATCTTGTGGAAGACCAAGACTTTGCGTTTCTAACCACTGAGAATACATGACTTTCCCTTGCCCCAAAGGCTTCTTGCGGCCAACCAGAGATGCTGAAAGCACCTGCAGTGAGCTATCTGCATGCTCAACACGTAGGGGTCCTTGTGGGGATAAGGACTAGGAAGTGGCTTTGAACTCTCTCAGGGAGACCTCAGAATTCCTGTCCTCACAGCTGTGCCTGAGATGTACCCACATTGTGCTCCTGGGTGCGTCAGTGCTCTGGCCCGCAGCTGGGCTTGTGACAAAGTAGCAGAGACTCCCCTCCGGTGGTGGTGGCCTCCTGAGCAAGGGCGTGTCTACACAGACCTCGAGGACCAACGTCAGGAGCAAGCTCACCCCTGTGAGCTCTGGAGAGGTGAGTTCCCACCGGGAGTGGCTGTGGAGTCCTCTCTCTGGCCCTGTGGGGGGCCCATGTCTGTTAGCCAGGGAGGTGCAGAGAAAGACTTGCCATACACGCAGGGCTGCTTCAAGCAGCTGTGGAGGCTGGCACATCCCAGGATCTGAGGCCTGAGTCAGCGGCTGAAGCCATCACAGAGAGCCCGTACAGCAGTTTCATTTCAGAAGACTTGAAACCCAGGAAACGTCAACATTTCAGTTCGAATTGAAGGCAAGTCCAGGGCCATTGGGCAGGAGGAATGTTCTAACTCCCCAGAGGGGCCCTCTGATCCTCTGTATCCAGTGCACCTATTTAAATGTTCATCTCCTCTGAAACACCCTCAAACACGCCCAGGAGAATGTTGGGCCAAATGTCTAGATGCAGCGGCCCCGTCAAGGTGACAGGGAAACCAATCTATTCTGGGGCTCATGATGACTGTGTGTGCTGTGCCATGCTTCCTTCCCCTGATGACAGATGAGGATCCACCTTTAACAGCAGCAAATCGGTGTCACAGGCACGAAGTCCAAGGTCTTCACAAGTCTCCTCTTTCCTCCGGCCCTTTGTGAAATCACTTCTCTGGACCAGTCTTCACTGCGTGCTAAGAGGATAATGAAAGTATCCTGCTCTTACATGAATCACCAAGCCAAGGACGCTAAGGACCTGTTTGGCCCCAGCTGGATAGAACCCTGACAACAAATCCCTTGCTTGTTCTAAGGGTTATGAGCATTACAAAATGCTACTGTGGAACAAGTTGGAGGTGTTAGTGACTGGAGACCTGCTTTCACTTCCAGCTTGCTGTCTGCTAGCCCAGGACTTGTCCATGGGGGCGAAGGTGAAAGACTGGCATGTGCTACCCTGTTTCTCCAGCCGCTAGTTAACATCACTCATTTAGGCAATGACTGTTCCCAGTTCCTAGGCTGTTCCAGCACTGGACAGCTGGAGAAGCAGAAAAGGCCCCTGCCCTAGTAGGGTTCAATCTGTGTCCAACTTCCTGCTTCCAGTCACAGACACGGCAATGGGCCCCTGCCTCCTCCATGGCACCCCCTCCTCTCCCGTGGAGGGGCTGCTTCATGGGGATCCGATGGACATCTTCTAATGTGTCCCCCATCGCAGCCTGGAGCCACCCCATGTGCAGACTGGCAGATAGCCCTTAGGGGTTCTTCCTCAGCACATCCAAGAAGCTCCCAGGTTGGGTGTCCACAGGACCAGAGTGGAGTTGGGGGAACCACGAGCCCTAAAGGTTCAGATCTGGGAAATCAACTGAAAGAAACAGCAAGGTTTGACCTTGCTCGGACTGGGGTAGATTTCAGCATGACCCCCCTCCTGCATGGACCCAGGGTTGAGTCTTTAGGGCAAATGTCTGTCTCACGTGCCACACAGGGTCCTCAGACCTTTA
Organism: Cuniculus paca; assembly: GCA_004365215.1. Lineage (NCBI taxonomy): Eukaryota > Metazoa > Chordata > Mammalia > Rodentia > Cuniculidae > Cuniculus > Cuniculus paca. Next base: position 6,259 of record RJWT010033629.1, read on the forward strand.
CAGTGCTGCGCTTGGCCGAAGAAAGGTGACTGCCAATGGCACAGACTCCCCACGTCTCTGCCAGCTGCCAGCTTGGCTCTTTCTTGTTCTTAACAAATCCTGACCATCACATTCCAGCCCTCTGTCTACTCCAGTGCTGCAGCAGAGCAACCCCTGGTCTTCCTCTTTCCACCTTCTTGTCACTTCTACCTAGCAGCTCCCATGTCCTCACAGGGCCCTGGGCCTGACCAGTCTATACACCCACATTTAGTACCTAGGAGCTCAGGAGGTGGCATCTGGCTGTATTCACAGTGATCCATGTTATGCAGACAAAGCTCTAAGCCTCTTCCCATATTACACAGAGCTGAATTAGAGACATTAATACACAGTCAGAGAGGGGCTGGGCTCTCAAAGAAGTCAGTGAAAAATAAAGACATCGGAATTATGGCTGGAGGCACACTGAAGAAGGCCAGGCCCAAGAGGAAGATGCAATGGCCAGGCCTGCAGGCCCCCTAAGGGATGAGCAGTAACTCGAGGTTATGCTGTAATTAGCACCACCTGGCTCAGGAAGTCCAGATGGGCATCAGTCGCCCAGATAGGTGACCAGAGCATCTGGACCCATCCCTTCCCCAAAATGCCTTTGTTCTTTCCATGAGCCCTTGCTATGTGACTTGTTTTCCTATTGGATCAATATTAGTTGAGCAGCTGTACTTGTAAACCTACAGATGGATGGTAGTTTGACCCACATTGTACTTGCATTGTGACTTTGCCCTATAAGTCATCTGTGACAAACGGCCTCGGTGATCACTCACTAAGGACCCCTCTTGGAAATCCAAGGCTACTCTCCTCTCCTTATTTCCAATCAAATGCTGCTAACTTCTTCCTTTGGCTCATAACTTCATTCTTCAATGTTGTGAGACCATGAACTCGGAACATTTGACATCTAAGGCGCTGGGAGTTATGTTGCTCCTATAGCACCAGCTTCCATCACCACAGGTAGTTTCATCCATTGCATTCAACAGACTCAGGGATTCAAGGGGACCCGGGGCACAATGGGGGTGAGAGTGCCTATCTCAGAGACCTTCCACACACAAGTCATGTCTGGCTCTGTGCCTGACCCCTTTCCAGAGCTTCTCAGCCCAAGTAGGGGGGACCAGCCACACAGGCCCTGCAGGGCTTGCTGCCCTCACCCCACCCCACTACCCAGGACCACTCTGCTCCCCACACCAATCTCCCTGCCGAGGTTTAGCTCACATGATTCCCTCCACCCCACCCTCCCTCTTGGCCATTCCAATTTCCTTCAAACAGTGGAAATTGAATCAGGGACAGTCTAAACAGTGCCGAACTGTAGCTTGAGGCTTTGGCTGAGCTCCAGCACATGCCAACTCTTGTCCCCTCCTGCAGACTCTCCACTCTGCCAGAACTCCCTGCTACCCCCTTACAGGACACTTGTCACCAGAGTGAAGCCCAATGCGGACATGCAGGATGATCTTCCATCACAAGAGCCTTCGTGTAATTCTGTCTGCAAAGAGCCTGCTTCCAAATGAGTGAAATTCACTCATTGCAGAGCATGGACTTGACACTTCTTCCAGTCCCCAAAGAGGCTGTGTAGGAACTCTCCCCACGTCTTCTCTTATTTTTACTTCTGATCCTGGTTCTGCTTCAGGAGACCCAAAGACAGCAGCATGGAGGTTTCTACCTCTGGTTTCAAAAGACTTCCATGTGTATTAAACATACATAGCAGTGAGACATTTGGCCATCTCAAGTGTACAGCCCAACACCATTAAGCACATCATGACCGACCATCACCATCATCTACTTCCAAGATCCCAGACATCCAATTCACCAATCCCTCTTGGGCACTGAAGTGTCAGAGGACAAGGCATTTTCTAAAGCTACTACCTTCCTGGACTCCTCTGTCTTAGTTACTTTTCTCATTGCTGAGAATACCTGACATGCACAGTTAAAGGGAAAAAGGTTTATTTAGCTCAAAATTTATAGAGGTTTCAGTCCATAATCCACAGGCTCCAAGGCAGGGTGGCACATGGCAGAGGGGCAACACTTCATGGTGGCAGAAAACAGCAAAAGCAGACAGAGACAGAGAGACAGAGAGACAGAGAGAGAGAGAGGCTTCTTTCTGTCTCTTATATTGTATGTAAGCTACCCACCCTAGGTTGTGTGTAGTGCTCACATCCCTAATCCCATCACTGAACCATGAATCAACTATAAACTCTAGATTCAACTATAAACTCCTTATCAGCAATCAAAACCTCCTCTGCTCTATCTTTGTAGCCCATAGCTTTACCAAAGCTTCCTTTCTGGCCAAACTCACATTTTAAATCATTTTTATGGGCTCTTTGCTCTTGATTCTCAACATAAATCTGGCTAAAAGCCTCCAAAAGTAGCCATGCCACTGCTTCAACATTAGACAGCCTTGAAATTTCTTGTACCAGATTAATTAGTCACCTTCAATCATAGCCTCAGGCAAAGTCTCTGGACATGAGCAAAATGCAGACAGACTTTCTGCCAAGCCATAACACATATCATCCAGAGTCCAAACAGCCAATTCAGTCCTTCTTCCAATCAGAAACCTCCTGAGCCTGGTCTTTACTGGTAGAATTTCTATCAGCCTTCTTGTCTTCTGAACTCTAACCAGAATCTCCCTTACAGCCTAAGGCATTTCAGCTCTATTTTTTCAGCTGGCTTTTCTGAATCCTTTCAAATTTTTCCCATAAGCCATTCCCAAAGGTTCCAGAACCACAAGGTCAGGTATACTTACAGCAACTACCTCACTTCTCTGGTACCAAATTCTGTCTTAGTTACTTTTCTCCTACTGAGACAAAATATTCAACACCCACAGTTAAAGAGGGAAAGGTTGATTTAGCTCACAGTTTATAGAGGTTTTAGTTCATAATCCAATGGCTTCAAGTAAGGTGGCATGGAGGAAGAACAACAGTTCATGGTGGTAGAAGACAGCAAAAGCAACCAGAGAGAGAGAAAGAAACCCCCTCTGTCCCTTAAATTGCATGCAGGCTACACAGGGTGTAGCATTCACATCCCTAGTCTCAGCATTGGACCACGAATCAATCACAAACTCTAGATTCACCAGCCTCCTAAAAGCCCTCCTCTCATGATCACATAAAGCTTTGGGGGAGCATCCAGACACAAAGCATAACACCCTCCATCCCTTTACTCAACTTTCCCACAGGCCTCTCATCCACAGCTATGTTTATGTCTGTCTGCCACCTTCCAAGCAACCCTGTGATGATCATCTCCTTTCTTCACAGCCTCCTCAGTCCCCAGAACTGGCTCTGGCCAGCATGGGCTCAGCCAACACACAATGTGTGAGTGAATGTGTGCACAGGTCTATGAGCCAACTCCTGCGAAGATGTCAGCTCAGTGCTCCACGCCCTGTAAGAACTTAACGTGGTTTATCATTACTATGAGGCACTTAAAAGCACTGTGGTTCAGTTCAGCTCTTCAACTGCAAGCAGCAGAGTCTCCACATGAACCCAGTGCACGGCTTTTGTAGGAAGATTCCAAGGATTCCCAAGGAAATTGGGTGTCCAGGCTATGTGGCTGGCTCACCTCTGAACCCATGGGAGGGAAGCCAAAATGCGAGGTGCAGAGTCTCAGTGAAGAAGGAGCTCTTTCCCAGATGATCCTCCAAAAACTGCCCCCACCGTGGGCTGTGCTTACATCCGCCTGCTGCAAGCGTCACCAGCAGATCCTCCCCGAGCATCACATTCAAATGCATCCAGTCAGGCTGGGTCAGCTCGCTTATATTTGAGCCAGACTCTACATGTTGCACATCACTGGCTCAGCCAGGGACAGGATGCTCCCTGGACCAGTCAGTTTGGCAAAGATAGAAACATAGGCTGCCAATGCACTAGCTGCCCCATGGCAGGACATGGACAGGACAAGTATCACAGTGACCTTTAAGTGAAAACAAAGACGTAGTTCACTGGTAGCCCCATTTCCCAACTGGCATCTGTGTGGCTCTCATATATGTGGGATAGGGGGTGTGGATCCTTTTCTACAGAACAGAGGTCACAGGCTGGTCTGCCTTCTCTGAGTCAGGCCAGGAAGGTGCTGCAGCATCATTGTTTCAGGGTCCTGAGAGGCCAGGAGGGAAGCCAAAGGCACATGTGGTCACGTTCAGCCCCCTAGGCAGGTTCCAAGAGCCAGAAGAGCAAATCTCACAGCTGTAGGCCCAATATGACAACACTGCTTTCCTTAAAAATGTGTTGAGTCGCAGAGCAAGAAGAAACAGACAGGCAGTCTGTGGGGAGGATGCCTGGCCCTCTGCTATGTGGGCTGGAGAACGTGAGCCCTAAGAGTTTGCTCCTCATCCCTCCTTCTTCCCAGCTGCTTGGCTAAGAAACAAGAGAAAATCAGAGAAAGATGATGATGATGATGATTGCTTCCATTAATACTATAATAGACCCAGCAATTCCATTAGCAAAAGTAACTTTACATGAAAAGAGATTACAGAGAGGGATCCTAGGGAGCATGAAGTGCTCCCTATAAATCGCAGCATTAACACATCTGGTCTCTCCGAGTGCCCTCAGGACTGTGTTCACAGAGGGTCCCTAACATTCTCCCCAGACTCCCTTCCATCATGGTTGCCTCCAGCCATTGACTCCCTCTGATGTCGATTCAGGGCAGTCATCTCTGCTCAGGGTAAATTAGGTTTGGTCACCTGTGGAAGGACAGAAGGACTTTCACAGTCCAAACTGTCTATTGATCTTGACCCCCAGTTTCCTCCGTCCCTTCTTCCAAAGGGTTTTGTGCCACCATCGACCTAACATCTTTGTGCCCAACCAAAGATGCTAGACAGCATCCATACAGGTCCCCATTTTGCTAATCCTATGGATAAGCACAATTTTCTAGAACTCAAAACAAAAGGCAGTGAAGAGGCTTTTGCAGAGAAAACTGCCCCATTGCAGAATCTGCTCCCCAGGGAGCCCAGGGCCAAGCCTAGACCTCGTAGGTACACTGTCAGGGTCTGTGAATGGCAAACAGCAAGCAGGATGAGTCCAGGCCACTTTCTCCAGTCAGAGATTTATTACGGCAGTCAGAGCATCAGAAAAATTAAAGGGACGGAATACTTTAATGTTTGTTTAATAGAAACTGTTAATGAAAATACTAGAAACAATTATCTTCAAGGTAAATTAGAGCTGTGCAGAACACCATTATGCAAGGTATGTGTCCTTGAAATACCATGATTCTTAAGGTCATCCTCAGAGAGCTATGCAAAACTAAATTCCATGCAAACTCCTTGTTGTCCCAAGGACTCTCTCCAGCTGGCCCAGTGTTGTAGTTCGGATCTAGAAAGCCCCCCAAGCTTGATGTGCTCAGAGGTGGGGCTTTGGAGGGGAATGGAATTTGGGGCTGCCATGCTCATTGATGGATTCATCCACTAAGTTCACCAGCCGAGTATGCTGTTGGGAGGTATGAGCAGTTTGGAAGAAGTTCATTGAGAGTATGACCTAGAAGGGCGTATCACCCTCCCTAGCTCCCTTTTCTCTCTGCTTCCTGCCCACCATGGCATGAGCAGCTTTCTGTCACCCAGACTGTTCCACCACACCAGTTCTATATGTGAGCCTATCTACCATGGACTGAAACTTCCGAAACTGTGAGCCAGAACAAGTCTCTCTTCCTCGAAGTTATGGGTGTTGAGTGTTGTGTCTCAGCCATGGGAAAGTGACTAAGACACTCAGCCACAGCTACCTTGTTTGCAAGAATGGGGAAGGTGTGACCTTCTTAGGGTCATGGAAGGAACTGCCTTAAATAGAGATTAAAATGCGCTTCACCTTGCCCAGAGCAGCCTTTTTCACTGCCGTTTAGAGAGATACAGTAAAACAGGTGCAAGGAGAAGCATCAAAAGAGTGTACACTATAGCGTTTGTAATATTAGCATAAAGCTAAAATTAAGTCAGAGTGCCTCTCCCAGGTATACAACCAAAAGAATTGAAAATGGGCACGGATACTTGTACATGAAGGTTGATAGGAGAATTATTCACAACAGGTAAAAGATGAAAATCAGCAAAGCACTCATGGACAGATGAATGAACAAACAAAACGTAGTCTGCATGTACAAAGGACAGTTATTTAGCCTTAGAGAGAAGGGAATTCTGACACATGCTATAATACTAATGAACATTGGAAACATAATGCTAGATGAAACACGCAGACACAAAAGGACAGGTGATGTTTTATTCCACTTATATGAAATATCTAGAATAATAGGAAAATTGAAAGTTAGAAGTAGAATGTTGGTTAGTAGGCGCTGGGGTGAGGGAGAATGGAGCGTTCTTGCTTAATGAATGCAGAGCTTCTGTTTGTGAGAATGAAAAAGTTCTGAAAGTAGTGGTGATGGTTTTCTCAACACTGCAAATTCACTGAATGCTGATGAATCACGCGCTTAAAAATGATTAAAATGGGTAGGTGTGGTGTTGCACACCTGCAATCCCGGCTACTTGAGAGTCTGAGGCAGGAGGATCACAAACTTGAGGCCAACCGGGGCACTTTAGCGGGACACTGAGTCAAATTTTAAAAATTTTTAAAAGAGCTAGGGACGTAGCTTTCTGGTATAGTACTCATTTAGTGTGTAGAAGGCCCTGGGTTCAATTCCCAGAATTAAAAAAAAAAAAAATTAAAAGTGGCAAATTTTATGCAATGTATATTTCTCCACAATTAAAAAAAAAATGAAACTATCATCAGTCTTGCATTAATCGGTTTGGGCAGTTTGGGCTGCTATAACAAATGACGAGAGACCGAATGGGGGCTCAATTATTTCCCACAGTTCCACAGCTGGAAAGTCCAGGCTAATGAGAGGGCAGACGAGGGGTCTGTGAGGGGCCACTTCCTAGAGAGCCCACAGCTGTCTTCTAGCAGCGCTCTTCGTTAACACAGACACACATATTCCCCAAGGAGACCAAGTCGGGCTTGGAGGTCTCCCAGTTCGTCTCATATATTTTTTTGATGTTTTGTTTTGGTTTGTTTTTTTACAAGCCCTTAAGAGGTGAAACCATCCTTAGTTTGGGGGCTGTGCAAAACAAGTCAGGTTCAATTTGGCCCATGGCTGTAGTATGTAGATCCCTCCCTGCTATGCTCTGAAAAAATCATGTAAATTACAAGAATTAAGTGCCTTTAAGTTCCAAGATGTATTACAATGAAAAACAATTGGCCAAGTGATAAAATGTGAAATGATCGTGTTCATGGAAAAACAAAGCCATGCACTCCTGTATGTGCACACTGGTGTGTAAGTGAGCAGACGTCTAGACACACACACACACATGCACACCACACACGGAGGGCTAGCACCTCTAAAGTGGGCTTGGGTGAAGGTTGAAGGGAATTTTCCCATGAATTGTTTCAAAGCATCAAAAAAATTAGCAGTGTCATCAAAATAATTTTCTAACATAGTATGAAAGCAATGATTCACCTGTTCCCCGTACCCCTAATTTGCATTATAATGCTGCTTCTCCTCTGTTTAGGAACTCTGTACACCTCTGAGTTTGCCCTGTGACCCCAACATTCTCCTCTAACCCAGAAGGGAAAAGTGTCCCCAGGGAAATGGAAGAGGGCAGCTGGTGGCTTCCAGATTTGACGATTTCC